>RBNI01000295.1:0-34269 GCA_003990745.1 Jimgerdemannia flammicorona | reverse complement strand
TTTTTTTAACAGACTCAATGTCCTGTGGATTTTTATTGGAAGGGAACCTAGACTATATAGGTCAAAACCCTCCCCCACTACCCATCAAGCACTGCCCCCCCATTAACCTAGGCTAGCTATTGTCCAGCAGCTTGACCATGCCAGGTATAGCAGGGCCAATGGCAGCCCACACCTCATTCTGCACACTATGCTCTCCCTACCACCAGGGGAAACCCAACCATATGCTTGACTGAAAGCACATGCCCGAGAACCCAACATATGTACAAGGCCATGCCAGAGCTGAATAGAATAGCCCTTGCCACCCTAAAGAGAATGACAGATAAAAAAAAAACCCTTATCAAAGTACAACATGGTGGGTAGGGCCTGGTTCTCCCAGTTGAGGTGAGTAAAGAACTTACACATGAGGTGGGAGGAGACCCCCAATACCCCACTACTCAAGTCTGCAGGCCTTGATCATGTTGCTATATCAGCTCCCAGTTCCAGTTGAGTGCAGTCAAGATGTCTGAAATGGGTAGCCTTGGGCCCCCCGACTCCCCCTGATGACCAGGGCCTAACCTGCCAACCCACCAAAAGAAGCTGAGAGTGACATCTACCACCTAACTGTACCACACCAATCAAAAGGCCCCACTGAAGCAGCACCTGCCCCAGCCCCAATGACTGCCCCCAGCCTGGCACCCTACTGGTTTACCATTATCGCCCTTCCTCCTATCTGTGATGGCCATCTCCCCTCCCATCCGACAACACCTGAAAAGCAGTCACCTATGCCAGAACTACGCTCACTGGAAAGCTCACCAAAGCCAGAGGGCCCCACCACAGGCACTGAAGACCTGCAGATAACCTATACTGAGCACTTGATGCCCAAGGTCAGCCGACTCCCTATATAGCCCAAGATACATCAAGACAATATCTTGTTAGCAATGGCAAAAGGAAGAAGACACTGCACCAAAATGGATGTACTCTAGATATAGCTAAAGATACCAGAAACTACGAAAAAGTAGAGAAGACACTGATCCAATACCGATAAAGAGACAACTCATCACCATTGCCCTCCTCTCACCATGCCCATGCAGACACAGCAAACCAACCTGAGGTAGAGAGGGTAATAATAGGAGAAAGGGGACTCGGAAGGTCACTTACCAAATCTTGTGACCAGTAAGATAGTGGAGAAAGGAGCTGTGTACATTTTTGTATTTATATATTGTGTTTAGATATTGATATACAAATTGAATGAAATTTTGGTTAGCTCAAAATTAAAAATAAAATTAAAAATTAACTAATTGGAGAGCTTCAGTATATTTGATTATAGAAAACAATATATAAATATACTAGAAGTAATATTCAATAGCTTATAATATTGTAGCCTATAGCTAATCACAAATTCTGATTCTGTAATATAATTGAGTAGACAATTATAGATAGAGATATAATACTACTCTTTGCTATGAATATATATTTTCAAGAGTTATATATCTTTATCTGTATATCAAAATCTCAAACACAGCTCCCAAAGGTATCAGTAATATTTTCATCAAAATAAGATCCCAATAGCTTAACATAATCAATTAACATGTAGTTGAGTTACTAATTTTGACAAATCCAATGTATATTAATTCTAAGAAATGTATATATGTATGTTTAGAGATGTCTTTGTATCAACAGTAAAGAATATTCAATCTGGTATATTCTATTTCCAAATAAATTAAATTGAAATAAAATATTAGAATTAATATTCAAAGTTAGAATATTAGATCTTACCTATAGTATAATTTTGATAATATCATGATTCTATTGAAAGATCAGTTTAATTTCACTTTGTATTATTCCAGCAGAAGAAGAAATAGTAATGTCTAATTTCAGAAAGTAAAAAATGTCTCTCAGCTCTAAATTCTCAACAACTGTAAAAGACTGACTATTATAGATGATCCAGTAAACAAATATATCTTGAAATAATTTCATAAAAAATCTTGACTATTTAATATAAAAGAAAAATAAAAAAAAGAAATGAATTAATAAGAAAAAAAAAAAACAAAAAACAAAAAACAAATAAATAATATAAACTATACTTTTAAGAAAAATGATTCTATTGCTCCTGCTTGATAACTCTTATGAAATTTGTTGAAATATATCTATAAATTTGTTATAGAGCTACTAATAAACTTATATGTTATTTTACAGTAATTATATTTAATTCTTTTAATATCTCTATTCTCTTCATACTCTTTTGTAAACTCTTTCCAAATACTAGAGCATTCTTTGCTTTTTCTTTTTCTTTCTGAGACTGTTATATTGAGACTGCACTTATTGTAGCTATGTTTATTGAAGCTGTATCTAATACTGAAGCTATTGCCATAGTATCTATCATAAGTAGTAATATAGAAGACATATCTGATAGGCTTAATTGCAACATTACTTGATTACTAAAGAGAGTGTATGTATAACAATTTTACAGTTATATTTAGTCTTAGTATATTTTTGCATCTTTTAGTTAGTTTTTTCTTATCATTTCTTAAATATTCTACTATGTTCTGCTATCTTCTACTTGCTTAGAAACCTTCTCTCAGTACCTAGACACTACTAGAACATTTTTGTCTTTCCTTAGTACTAAGTATCTTGTCTTAGCTAGTTATAGAACCTTTTGGAATATTGTAGAATAGTATTAGTCAGCTTTGCTGAGAACTTATTTCTTAGCATTTCTCTTCCTTTCCAAGATTCTTTCAGATCTTTCTTTCAGATCATATATAAATATTCTTATTCTCTATCTGGATAAAACTCAGAATATTTTCTCTTAGAAATTCTTCAAGAATACTTGAATCTTTAAGTATCTACTTTAGGCTAACTAGAACTTCCAGATTTAGCTACTTTCTCTTAAAAAAACTAGAACTGTTATACTTGGTAGCAGTAGTATTATTATATCTTGTCTTATTAAGAAACCTTATATAAATTTAGAAATCAGTCACAACTAGTCACATGAACCTGAAATGAGCTATGAAGAGTCAGTCTACTAGCCAGACCCCTCTGCTATAGAAGAAGTAAGAGAATTGCAGCTTAACATAGAGGATATGATCAATGCTATGGCCCACCAAATTCAAGAACTTCAAGCATAACTAGAACAGCAGAAAATAAGAACTGTAAGTACATTACATTCTGCCATAGCACTAGTTAGTTTCAAGCTACTCAAACCAGATACCTTCAACAGCCATCAAGAAGGACTATCTACAGATGCATGGATCTTCTAGTTGGATCAATACTTCAAGCTTACAAGAATGGAAGAAGACATACAAGTCCAATTTGCTATCATACTCCTATGAGGAAATACAGCCATCTGGTGGTACAATCATATCATAGTTATCTCTATACACTCATATATATAAATCAGAGACTGGAAAGCCTTCAAGAGACCTCTTTACAAGCAGTTCAAGCCTACTAATACTACCAAACTAGCAAGAGACAAGTTAGTGAACATTAAACAACTCAAGTTTGTATAAAGCTATAATGTATAATTCTTATTAATTCTACTCAAGCTACTAGTGATATCTAAGGATGAAAAGATAGACTACTATGTCTGAGGTCTAAAGGGAAACACACAAGTCAAGATTGAGCTAGAAGAGTCCAAAAACCTTGATGAAGCCATGAGAATTGCTAATAGGTTTGATGTTATCACCTTTGGTAACTACTTCAAACCAGAACACTACAAGAAGAACTACTTCAAGAACCACCACAAGAACCAACCAAGGACAGTTGGCCTAGCACCAATGGACCTAGACACCATGAATAAAAAGAACACCAAGCTTACCCCTGAAGAAAAGGACCACTTGAAGAAATTTGGAGCCTATTTCTTCTATCACCAAATAGAATACATTATAATCAAATATTCTAAGAAGACTAGTGAACCCTCAAGACCAGTCACTGTGTTGTTCAAAGATATATCTGTCAACCCCACTATCAGTCAACCTGAGCTCAAGATCAAAAAGCTTCATCTGAGGGCCCAGACTCCTCAATATTAAACAGAAAGAGCCATTGGTCTTGACCTACACTCAGTCAAACAAGTCACTATTCCAGCCAAGGACTGAACTCTAGTACCTACTGGAATTGCAGTTCAATGTCCTGAAGGATATTATGCTAGAATTGTACTGCAATCAGGACTTAGTATTAAATATTATTTAGATATAGGTGCTAGTATCATTGACCCAGACTTTTAAGAACAAGTTCAAGTTCTATTTATCAATCAGAAGGATCAAGACTACACAGTCAAGAAAGGAGACTGAGTCACACAAATGATCCTAGAAAAAGCCAGTCAACTTAAGATTATAGAAGTCCAAGAACTCTCTGAGATCAAATGAGATCAAAAAGATTTTAGCAGTACTGATCAAGCAACAAGTCTTAGTGAAAATTGAGCTCAAGCTATACTTATTTTCAAAGACCTAGTTAAAGAAAAAGAAGTTCAAGTACTTATAGACAGTAGAGCTGCAGGGAACTTCATCAATCAGAATCTCATTGAAAGCCTCAAGATCCTTATCAAGCCTATATCCAAGAACAATAGTATAGTCACTGCAGATAGTACTCTGTACTCCATTGAGTCAATTGCTGCCAAACTATCCATCAAGATCCAGAAATATTGAGAATGAGTAGACTTTGAGGTTGTACCACTAGGAGATTATGACCTGATCTTAGGAAAACTCTGGCTTATTAAATATAACTCAGACATTGATTGATGCAAGAATGAAGTCACCCTACTTTAAGATAGAGTCAATATTACTATCAAGACAGACAAGATTATGAGCAAGACCCAGATTGAAATACTGTCAGCTATATAGTACAAGAGAGCACTCAAGAAGGCAATATATATCTTTATTATAATGGTCTGTCTCAAGAAACAAGACAAGAGACTATTAGTCAATGAAAGCATCAAGTTACTACTAGAAGAATTCAAGGATGTCTTTCTAGACAAACTACCTGGTCTATCACCTATACAAGAATTTGATCATGAAATTGAACTGACTCCAGAAGCTATACCACCTAAGAAATATATGTACTATATATCACTACTCAAAATTGAAGTAGTCAAGAAAGAACTAGAAGAACTACTTGCATAAGAAGTCATTCAGCCAAGCAAATCTCCTTATGGCTCACCAGTCTTATTTGTCAAAAAGAAGGATGGTACCCTGTGAATATGCATAGACTATCATATACTCAACAAACTCACTGTCAAGAACTACTATCTGCTACTCTTAATTGATCAAATCTTTGATACTCTCAAGAATGCCAAGTACTTCACCAAGTTAGACCTCATGTCAGGATACTACCAGATTTGAATTAAGCTAGAAGATATTTCTAAGACTGTATTTATGACTCTCTTTGGACTCTACAAATTCCTAGTCTTAGCATTTGGTCTCACCAATATATCCACCATATTCCAGACTCTAATGAATAAGATATTTAAGAACTAACTATTTATTTTCCTGTTAGTATATCTTGATGACATCCTGATCTTTAGTATAACTAAAGAAAAATACCTCAAACATATTTAAATAGTCCTGGAGATCCTATGAAAACACAAGCTTTATACCAAGCTCAAGAAGTGTGAATTCTTTAAAAAACAAGTTGAATATCTTAGCTATATTGTCTCTACACAAGGAATTCAAGTAGATCCATACAAGATAGAAGCAATTGAAGAATGGCCCATTCTATCAAATCTCATAGAACTCTGATCCTTTCTTGGTCTAGCTGGCTACTACTGCTGCTTTGTCAGAAACTTCTCTGATATTACTGAGCTACTGACTAACCTCATGAGGAAGACCCTACACTCAGACCACTATGTACCCTACACGGAGACCTCTTCTGTCAACAAGTCTTTCAAGAACTCAAGAACTACCTGACCCATGCTCCAGTCCTGCATAATACAGATCAAGGTCTAAAATTCACAGTCACTACTGATGTGTCAAATTTTGCCATTGAAGCAGTTCTGTCACAAGATGATGGCAAAGAATATTGTCCTATTGCCTTTGAGTCCTGCAAGTTAGCTCTGGCCAAACAAAAGCTAGCCACTCACAAGAAGGAACTACTAGCAATAATATATGCACTAGACTACTGGTAATGCTATCTAGAAGGTATTGAGTTTGATATCATCACTAATCATCAATCTCTCAAATATATCAACACCCAACCTACTCTATCATGTCTATAAGCTAAGTGGAGCCTTAAGCTTTAAATCTTCAACCTGATGATCATCTATAAGTCTGGCAAGACACTTATAGTACTAGATATCTTATCAAGATGTCCAGATCTCACCACAATTATACAGATCACCTTGGCATCAGAATTCCTAAACCAAATCAGACAAGCTTACAAAGAAGACACAGTTGCCACTAGAGTTTTCTTGAATGAGCTCAAGGATATATATACTGTTGAGAATAACCTAATCTATCATCAAGATCAAGTCTACCTACTTAAAAACATGAACTTATACTACAAGGTTTTGCAAGAACATCATGACTCCCCTCTTGTCAGTTATCTGAAAATTGAGAAGACTGTTAAGAACATTCAACACTGCTACTATTGACCAAGTATGGTCAAGGAAATTAAGAACTATGTTGCCAGCTGTGATCTATATCAGCACAACAAGTCTACCAACCAAGTATCAGCCAGTTTTCTACAACTACTGCCAATTTTCATCAAGAAATTCAAGTAAGTTACCATAGACTTTGTAACTCAACTACCATAAACTCAATCTGATGCTAATGTTATTCTCATATTTGTTGATCATCTGACCAAGACTATGGTTGCTGAACCAACTACTACCAATACTACTGCACCTGAGATTACAAGAATCTTCTTCAAGTCTATCTTCTATCACTATGGCCTACTATAAGTAATTATTAGCAATCATGACTCCAAGTTAATCAGTCACTTCTGACAAACTCTCTTCAAGACCCTGAGAACCTAATTGGCTATATTTACTGTCTTTTATCCACAAACTGATAGACAAACTGAGCATATGAACAGAACTCTAGAACAAATACTTAGAAACTATATTTTTTATGAGTAAGATGATTGAGACCACTATTTGACTTATATGGAGTTTGTATACAACAATGTCATCCAATCATCTACTGGTTTTTTCCCTTTCTAGTTACTCTATAGTTAAGATCCCAAGACCTCTGTAAGTCTATTTTCTTTCAAGAAAAACAGTCAAATACAAGTCCCAACTACTAAAAACCTTATAGACAAAATGGACAAACTACTCAAGATTGCTACTGTGAACCTTCAGAAGGCTCAATAGTATCAAGCCAAGTATACTGATATGAAACACTGTGATATCACTTATACTGTTAGAGATCAAGTCCTACTGTTTACTAAGAATCTCAAGATATAATCTTAAGTCAACTGCTCTTTAAACAAGTTCCAACTCAAGTATATTGAACCTTTTGAGATTACTGAATAAGTCTCAACATCCTCCTACTACCTCAAGCTATCTGAAATTATAAGAGTATACCCAGTCTTTCATGTATCACACCTCAAGATCTGGAACCAGTCACTGCCCTATTCTGGTTGAATTTTTAAGCCTTTTGCCTCTATGATTATTGAAGACCATATTGAGTACAAAGCTGAGAGAATTCTTAACAAATGAATCTACTACTGCCATTCTGAATATCTAGTCAAGTGAATGGGTTACTCTGAATATGATGCTATCTGAGAACTACTGGTCAATCTCAAGAACTCTCAAGATCTAGTTCAAGACTTTGAGGCAAAACACATTACCTAATCTCTGTAGTGACTTCTTTGGATTATTGATGACCTATGGCAATAACTAGTGCCTTATATATCAGAAGTTTACTTTAGGACCCTAGAACCAGTAGAACATTTAATGAACAAGAAGTCTACTGAAAAAAAGCTATTAGCTGAGTTTGAATCTCTCTCAGTTGGTTAGTCTGGTAATAGGCCCTCTGTCCTATATAAAGATGGCCAATCCCTGCCAATATACTGATATAAGTTTGAGAAATTTTGGTTAAGTATATCTAGTCTTGTATTATCTAAGAACTCAATGAGGATATTGGTTCTTGAGAAGAGATGGATGTAATAATTTCACAGTCATATTTAGTCTTAGTACATTTTCATATCATTTAGTTAGTCTTTTCTTATCATTTCTTAAATATTCTACTATGTTCTGCTATCTTCTACTTACTTAGAAATCTTCTCTCAGTGCCCAGACATCACTAGAATATTCTTGTCTTTCCTTGGCACCAAGTATCTTATCTTAACTAGTCATAGAACCTTTTGGAACATTATAGAATAGTATTAGTCAACTTTGCTAAGAACCTATTTCTTGATATTTCTCTTCCTTTTCAAGATCCTTCCAGATCTTTCTTTCAGATTATATATAAATATTCTTGTTCTCTGCCTGAATAAAGCTTAGAATATTTTCTCAGAAATTCTTCAACAATACTTGAACCTTTAAGTATCTCTTTGAGCTACTTTAGACCAACTAGAACTTCTAGATTTAGCCACTTCCTCTTAAAGAAACTAGAACTATTACAGTGTATATATTGTTGTTGTGAGTTGCATTATATGTAAGTTTTGAATTATTATATTTAGATTTGAATTTTGAATTAAATTTTAAAATTCAAACTTTGAATTCAATTTGAATTATAACTTGATTTTAACTTGAATCAAATTAGACCTCAATTTGATTTGAATCAAATTAAGTTAGATCTCAATTCAATTTGAAGTTTTTGAATTGAATTGAATTTGGGTCAATTTGATTTATTGGAAGCACTAGTGACTAATTATACTACTAAACATACTCATGAAGATTATTATAATATAACTGCAAGATATAGTCTAGAGAATACTGAGTAAGAAATAGTAAGACTTTATCAGAGACTGACTGATTCAGGATAAGACTGTCTGGATCCATAGTATTATTGAAGAGATTAGAGTAGTGGGGGTAAATGAACATCTGGTCTTTCTCAATTAAGAGAAGGCTTATAACTAAGTGTGAAGGGTATAATTGGATAAAATGCTAAAATGTATTAGTATCTCTCTAGGCTTTTGATAGTCCTTAGTTAGTCTATTGAAGGAAAGTAGAGTGACTATTTTAGTTAATGAATATTAGAAGATATCTTTTCCATTAGAGAGAGAAGTACTATAAAGTAACTTACTATTAACTATTCTTTATATCCTCTCTTTAGAACTCTTGCTAGACTAGATATATTATAGTATAGGGGGGCTGATAGTACTGGGGGTATGTAATATAGTGGTTGAGCTGGGCTCTGTAAAGGATGTGGCTATATTAAAGAGAGCAGTAGAGTAGTATAAAGAGTACTTTAAGATCAAACTCAATTAGTACAAGTATGAGACCCTAGTGCTCAATAGTAGTATAGTAGAAGAGGATATAATTGAAACAATTATCTTAATAAGAGAGATAGTCTAATATTTGAATTTTTTTTTCTTATATATAGCTTATTGTTATCTAGAGTATAGTGGGAGTAAAAGCTGACAAAGTAAGAGAATACTCTCTTGAACTAAAAAGGTCACTATATCTCATTTATAGAAAGAATTAAAGTATTAAATATATACTGATTGCTAAAGTTATAGTATCTAGGTTATTACCTAAACTTCTCTACATAGATAGTAAAGAGACTTCTAAAGTTAGCCAGATCTTAGTTATAGGCTGGGTGATATAGTCAGATAGGCTAGAATATATTGATATTATTAGTAGATTAGAGAGAACTTGGTCTTATTGACTTTCTAAAGTACTTGTATTACTTGAGAGTATGGTAGTTGAAATAGATTGGCAAGTTGAGGAGCCAGAGTTAGATATCTCTTATATAGAGAGTATGAGAGATACAATTCTCTTCTAGAGAAACCTCTGGTAACTTGCTATTCTTAGTAATATTGGAAGAGAGCTATTAAATGTAATATAAAGACTTCTGATAAAGAGTGGTAGATAGGGTCTATTAGATTGAAATCTACTGGTATGGTGATAAGAGAGAGAGATTCTAAGAACTAGAGATATGGAGGTGAGATTGTCTTTTATTAGAAGGCTCTCTGATAGTAGACTTTCAACTAAAGAATAGTATGAAGTATTAGTGAGATCAGGATAAAGACCTGTGGTCTGAAAGTTAGCAAGTAGTTGGAATAGATAAAGCTTGGAACTGGGCAGATATCTGATCATAGAGAGAGGAGATATTGAGGTGACTCTCATCCAAAATCTGAGTGATATAGTAGTGACTTCTGCAATGAAATATGATGTTAAACTTTTTGTCAGAATATTTGGTAGAAGAGAGTTCATTCAAATGTGAGGAGAGCTTCAATGTTAGGTAGAAGGGTAGAGTAGTACAGACTTTAGAATATTGGTTGAGAGAGTATAAGATACTGTCAGACTTCTGGTTGACTATTGAGGGTCAGTTGAGGATATAGCCTTCAGGTGGAGTGGTAGAGTGCTCTCTGGTTATAACTGATAAGAGAGATTGGTAATTGTTAGAAAGAGGGGTGTTTTTATTGAGTTTATATAGGATACATATTTTACACATTACTGATAAATGATATAAGACTAATGAAATCACTAATCACATATTGAGTTACTATCCCAATACTCCTACTCAATAAGATATATATAAAAAAGGAATATGAAATGTATCCCAAAAAAATGGAATACAGACTAGAGTAAAAAAAAAAAACAATATATAATATATACAAAAGAGCTAGAACTATATATAACCCAAATACTAAAATATAAAATCCTATATTTAAGGAATTTTTATAGATTGAAAAATATTTCAAAATATCTGAAATATTTATAGTAATATCTGTATAAATGTACTATAACTCACTTATATATAAAGAATGCAATATAATGTTATCTACTTATAGATAAGGAATATAACTAATATATATATAGTATGAGGCTTTTAATAGTCTGAAAAGTGTCCTATGATTAACCAGATATTAATATAGTACTTATAAGATTTATTCCTTTAGTGCATTACTTAAACTTTAGTCTTGAAAGAGCTTTAGTAAGTAAATCAGCAATTATATACTTAGCAGAGATATATTCCAAGTACACAGTACTATTTTCTATATATTCACAAATAAAATAGTACTATATATTGATATATTTTATTTTGCTATAGTGTACTGGATTCTTGGTAAGTGCTATTATTGATTAGTTGTCTTATCTAATCAGTATAAGATTCTCCTGAGTGAAACTGAGCTCCTTTAATAGTTTGTAGAGCCAAATGACTTTCTTTATTATATATTAATGATAATATCTGGTACTTTGTCTATATTGAGCATATTGCCATAGAACTCTACTTACATGTTTGCTATGAAATAATGGATCCTTTACCAATGTGAAAGAGATATCTAGTTATAGATTAGTGGTCATCTAAGTCTCCAGCCCAATCAGTATCATAAGTATCAAATAGCTAGATATCATTACTCTCATTTAATTCAATATTACTACTCAATATAAGTATATAATATACTGATTTCTTTAAGTACTTAAAATTCTCTTGATTGCTATCCAATGCAAGTTGCCATAGTATGAGCAATACTGTGCTATCTTATTTAAAGTATATGATATATCAGACCTCATTTTTAGCATAAGATATATAAGAGAACTGACTGCTTATCTGTAGGGAATATTGTTGGTAGTATTCTTAGTAGGTGTATTATTATTATCTATCTTAAGCATATTGTCAGACTTTCTTAGTTTTATAGAAGTCTCTATTAGAGTGTCAATGGGCTTACAATTACTCATATTAAAGCATTTGTAGATCATTTAAGTATATATATATCACTTGCAAGAGGTATATAGTATATATATTTCTATTACATGTAATGGATATCTCCAAAAGGAAGAATATATCATCCATGTCAGTCATTTTGAATTCTCAACATAGAGTTTTCTTTACTCTGTTAAGCCTATTCTTGCTGGCTATAATAATGATATCATCAATCTATATACTAATAAATACTATACTATTATTATAATATTTAATTATCTACTTTGCAATACTTGAATCTATTGTTAAGAAGATGTTTATTAATCCTTTTATTCCATAAACATACTACTTGCTTGATGCTATATAATTCTTTATGTAATCTGTATATGAGCTTACTATTCTAATTATCATATAGTTTGTATCCTTGTAGTTGATAAACATATATATAGTTCAGTATCTATATTACTATTCAGGAAGGCTGTCTTAATGTCCATCTAATGGATCTTTAAATCATATAGTATACTAATTGCAAGAAGTATTCTAAGCAAAGTAATTTTGAATACTGGTGAAAATGTCTTATTATAGTCCATACCATAATCTTGTGAATAACCTTTAGCAATAAAATGAGCTTTATACTACTCTACATCACTATTAGTATTATATTTTATCCTATATACCTACTTGGATCTGATTGCTTGATGATTGGGTAGAAGAGATATAAGATCCCATATACTATTCTTAATGAGTAAATCATATTTCTCATCTATCACTTGTTTCAATTTCTTGCTATCAGGATTGATTATGACTTTGTCATATATATTTGGCTCATTAGAAGATATCATAATATATACACATTTATATGCTTTGGTATAGCTCACATAGTCCTTATATTACTATTAAAAGCTTGTTGACATATCTCAATAATTTCCCAATTCTGAATGAGTTTCTCAGTGAACATTGGAGTACTTTTATACTTATTTATCCTTTGTAAAGATAGAGGATCTCTCATTATTAGAGGATTTACTATCATCATCCTTGATCTTTGTTATTCTTAGCTTAGGTATCTCTGGCTCAGGCTCAAGTATATATAGCAGTTGAAAATAGTTCTGATTGACTGCTGGAGAGGTGGATGATAGTTGTGCTAGTTGCTACATTTGTACTGGCTGGGGTGTAGAGGTTTTGACCAGTACTTCTATATGAATCTCTGAATCATTTTTTTTTTTCTCTGAACTATATATTATACAATATGACTATATATTACTTACATGGATCTTATAGCCAATACACTTTGCTGGAATATCTGAGAAATATGTGTTTGCTCACCTTGGGTTCAAATTTATCCTAGATAGTATTGTTTTTATCAAAGACATATGTATTATAGCCAAATATATATAAATGAGATATATTGGGTTTAGATCTACTCTATAATTCTTCAGAGATAAGATTATTGTCTCTGGAATACTTATTATTACTGCTAGCATCCTTGCTTAGCAATCAAGATATACACTAATTGTATATATATACTACAGTACTTATTACTTCAGCCTAATAAGAATATAATAGTCTAGCAGTATTGATCATTATATATACTATTTTTATAGCTATATGGTTAAATTGCTTAGCTATACTATTCTGCTGAGGTGTATAGAGAGCTGTTATTTGATAGATTATACCATATTTTATCAGAAACTACTTGAATATGTAGTTTATATATTTATATCTATTATCTGATTGCATAATATATATTTTATATTTAGTTTTATTTTTAGTGATTGCTTTGAGTTTTTTGAATTTATTCAAGGCTTTACTCTTCACTGATAGGAAATATATATATATCTTATATATATAATTATTAATGAATATGAGAAAGTATCTTTTACCAGAGTATGATGGTATATATATCAGCTTATATATATCCATATGTATGAGGTTGAGGATCTCTGATATATACTTTAATTATTCTTTAAATAGTTACTAAAATACTTTATTTGCTATATAATCTTTATAGAAGAAATTATCATATGTATATATATATACTGGCAATCTATTAATAGATCCACTTCTTATTATATATTTGAGACTTATTTTGCTGATATATCTTAAGCATTAATGCTATATATTGGACATATTAGGTATAGTTATCATATATATAGAGGCTTTTATATTATTTAGTATACTATTGATCATATAAAGATTACTATATTTCAAAGTTATTATTAATTTTTTATTGTCATGCAAATTATATACTATTGCAACTTTTGAATATATATATATCTCTTTATTACCATGAGTCATCATTTTGCCTATAGAGAAGAGGTTCTTTCCTATCTCTAGAGTATATAGTATGTCTGTAAGAGTAGTAGTAGGCTCAATGATATTTTCATAGAGATATATGCTAATATTTTTCTTTTCTTTAATATAGATGATATTATTATCTCTCAACTTGATAGATATAGAGTATTCAAATAGTTGATATATGGAGAATTATTCCCTATATAGTATTATATATTATATGGCTCTAGAATCCATTAATCAGATATCATTATCATCAGCTATATTGGCATATTCACCAGATGTATGGCTAGATATATAGTTGATAGTTTTTCTATCTGTGCTGCTGACAGTACTGATATCATTACTACTTTTTGTCAGATAAAAAGTGTTTTACTTTTGCTGTTGACCAGAATTCATAAATGATGGGTTGATAGATTTGGTAGTAGATCTTATGCTAGCAGAACTGGTACTATCAGAATTAGCAGTAAATTTGATAGGACTTTTGGATCCAAAATTATCATCCTTGCCAGACTTCATAAATATAGAGAGACTGACAGCTTGCACAAAAAATAGATTACCACTTTCATCAGTTTCAGTAGTATTTACATTACTATATTTCTCTTAATAGTTTCTACTGCTTTCATATTACCAATGCTGGCTTTTTCTATACTTATTTTTACTGCTTTCTTTGTCATTCTCTCAGTAATAATATTGGTGCTTTCTATATCTATACTTGCTACAATATTTACAGTAGCTATCATACTTGGCTGATTAGCTAGATTGGTGGTTGCATTGTTGAGCTTAGATTTGGGTTCATTGACTTTATTGACTATATTTTTGACCTTATTTGATACCACCTCTGCAGAACCTATAGAATGCCCTTTCATTGTTATTGCTGCTATTTCCTTGATATATTTCCTTATTCATAAGGCTTGTTATTATATAGATATAGTCTGAAAGACTGCTACTCTTGCATATGGCTGTGATGACAATATTATATATATCTAGAAGTCTCCTTATAAGTGCTATAATCTTATCTTTATTACTAATGCAATCTGTAGATATACTGAGAGAATTTACTTAATTCACCAGATTATTAATGTGACTGGCATATTTGCAGATACTCTTCTTAGACTTTATTTAAAGATTAAATAGTTGAGATTTCAGGTGGAATCTATTTGATATAGATGCTTATACATAATGATTATATAGGACTTCTCATGCTTTATTGGCCTTATCTGTATATATTACAAGCTTCATTTGTGAGTTTGATAATGTAAATATGATCTCATATAATGCTTAGCAATTATTTGTAAGATTGTAGTCTTAAATCTGCACTTGTGTCTTCATATACTCTGTCAAGCTATATTTGTTAAGGAGATTTGTTATATAGAATGTTCAGATGATATAATCTTTCCTATCAAAGATCAGAATAGACCTCTTGGCTGTATTTATACTTATGTATGATGGAGACTGCTCTTATTATCAAAGCACTTATTATTAGCATATCTATATTACTAGATTGTTTGTTACTTGACATTTCTAGTATATATATTATATAGTATATATTTATGAGATGTATATACTATAGCCACTTAATGCTAGCAGAGCTCATAACCTTTATTGAAAAGAGGGGCATTTTTATTGATTTGTATAGAATACATATTTCATACATTACTGATGAATGATATAAGACTGATGAAATCACCAATCATATGTTGATATATATATCAAGTTGCCATCCTAACAGTGATGAGTGACTTTCTGTAGAGTGGGTCCTTATAGTATAAGTGAGTCTTTCTGGACATTGGCTATTTGTCTTTGAGGATGACCAGTGGTTGCCACTGAGAGCAAGAGTAGTGAGATGAAAATGGCCATTGGTAGAATTGTTGAATAGGTGGTGGGCTAGGTGGGGCCCCAGGGGGAGTCTGTACTGCAGACTAGTGAAGAGGATTTGTGTGAAGAGTGGGGGAAAGGTTCAGACAATTGGGGGGATGGTTGAATTTCATAGAAACAAGAGTGGGGGCAGGCCCCATGGAGGGGTTGGGTAGGGGGTGGAGCTTTGCTATTGTATTTTATGGGTATAGACTGGTCTGGTAATAAATGTGGGAGTCTAAGTGACTTTAAAAAAAAAAAAAAAAAAAAAACGTTTTCATGTTTCCAAAAGTACTGATGAAAGAGTTCAACAAAGAAAATTACCCCCGACATGTTTCACCGCACACGCTCGAACAAGCCGGGTCAGGCACCTTTTTGATATAGTTATGAACGTAGTTCAAACTCAGCAAAGTGGCTGGAGCCGCTTATGCAGAATATTCATGCAATGCAAGCAGTTTCAATCGTTTCCCCTGCGCCCAAGTCAACCTAGTTAGCTTAGATTCAGATATATTGCTAGTTTCAGTATATACATAGAGCCAGGGATATTCCAGCACATAACCTCGTTCCGCTGGTAACCGAACGATTAGTCGTATTCACTCAGTTAACAATTAGTCGTTAGCGATTTCGTATCTACAAGCTGTTTTGCGAATCCCTCCCACCCATCCCTCATGGTTAGAGGTGTATAATAAACGGCCCCTTCACAAATGAACGCGAATGACGGGCCTTGGAAGCGCGTGCCTCCATATAGCCAAACCCCATTTCGTGTGACATTTAGATTTTACATTCATATTCACACTACGTTGATTTGCTTTACGTTATACGAGTCGAACTTTACGCGAAAAGACACTTTGTTAATTATTATGCTCCCACGGCCTGTGCGACTTTTCGAAATTGCCTATACAAGCTCGCATCTATCCAATCCCAAGCCCTGGTAGCTTAACTGGTAAAGCGCCCATCCTGCATTGCACTTTTAATGGGTGAATGGAGGTTCGAGTCCTTCCCAGGGTATGAAAGTTTTTTCGCTCCCTTTTTTTTTTTTTTTTTTTTTTTTGGTCGGCTGCGAGCTGAAAAATAATGCAATGCACTCGTGAAAGCATATATACTCACAGAAGTTCAGAATCAAAAATTGTTTGCCATTTGCCGTCAATTTAATCTGTACGGTTAAGACTTCGGGAGTCATCATTAAGAGCGCGGAAGTGAACACAAAAAAAAAAAAAAATCGTGTGATAAGTAATCTTAGTAATCGGTTCTTACAGTTTTTTTAACAAAGAGCTGGGAACAATTTAGTGTAGAACTAGTTGGTTGCATCCTTTTTATTGCCGTGCGCATTTTGACCATACCAGTGTCAATCGGCGATATTTAATATTTTTTTGTGAGCACGAAGAGTAAACTGGCTTGCTTCCAATTGGTCAAGTGGAACCCAAAAGACGGGCTTAACATATTTTCTTAGTCAGTGAAATTGGGATAACTGAAACCAAGCGACGGAGTTGAGGCAGAACGAGGGCATCGATAACGCGGCCTGGGTTTTTGAGGATATTTTTGCCTTGGATAATTAATTATATGCTGAGGGAGGTGACCGCGCAGTTTCGGATCAGGTCGACGGAATTCGTTGTAGTGGCTCACTTGCTTTAGAAAGTGATTTTGAGCGCGCAGTCGGTGATGTTGACCAGGCCCTCTTACCTTCGCCGAAAGTTGATGTCGCGGAAAAATGAGAGCACCGCATAGCAATTAAGACAGCAAAGGAAAGACGTGGCCGCAGGCCCCAGAAAGGGAAGATTTCTCCCCCATTTCAATCGGAGAGTAATACATCTGTTGTTTCGTTGAAAAAAATAACGACCTAAGATTGGCAGGCCAAGGTCAACTCTATAGAAATCTAAGCTAAATTGAGCCAGTCACTTTTAAAATGTTACCTCTTAGTAATTATGACCCAAAAAACAGAAGTGCGACGGTAATTTAGTCCAGGCCTTAAACTTTGAAAATGATCGTCCACTATTCGCCTATATTCATCACAAACTTTCAAAAACGGTTGTAACAATGGTGCCAGGGACATGCAACTAGAATAAGGGTCCTGTCCCTGAAGTTCACCAACACGCCCACCCCAACCTATTGGACAACCAACATGATCTGATTCAATGTTTTGCAGGCCAGCGGCTACCAGCATATCTCCGACCTTGAATACACTTTCAGTTCCGAAATCCTTGCCCTTGGTTGCGGAGCTAACTGGCGAAATGCGAAAGTCGTGCTTTAGAATCGTACTGGAAGTTTTGTGTGGCCTCCGTGTCAGAATGTAATGCTTTCCACAAGGTGGTGGGAACAGTGAATCTCTCCAGTTTTGTCGATCCCTCCACTAACTCCAGCTATCCACCGGGGTTAGGAGCCGCGTGAGTTCGCGAACGGCAATCGGCCAATCCGATGGCGAGAATGCCGCGACCATGAATCGTTGGAAGACGTACGCCGAACTTTCCATCGACGAAGGGAAGGCCTTCAAGTGTGTTGGCCTTTAAAAAAGCACAGTTAGGCGGAATATTGCAGCTATGGGAAAGTTCTCGGAAATATCGATTCCTCACGAAGGTTGACTGCGGATAGTCCACTGCCCCTGTCCCGCAGCAGGCGTCCAACACTTTGATTCCTTCCTGTAATAGGTCCTCTACCGACACATTGAAGTTGACATGCATGAGCTGACCACATGCCATATATTGTGAGAGAGAATAAGTGGCTGCAGGCACTCGGATACTAATTCTGTATAATATTTCACCGCAATTGCAACCGTTTTACTATAGACACGCCTTCTATGCTTCATGACTAGGCGCAGAGAAACTTACCGCACCACGAAGTTCTGGAGATCCAGACGGTTCAGCTCTCTGTCGTTGATTGGCAACATGTAACATCTTTTTCATCTTTGTGTATGTTACATGTAACTCTGAGCCCGTCTGGTACACCAAGAGAGAGGTATCACTTTGAATCGCTGACATGGTTGTGAGAGATTGAACAGAGCTGAATAGCAGTGGGCTTTTGTGAGCGCTGGCAATCAGTCATACATCGAGTGGACGGAGACTGTTACGTCACCATCGGGACTGGGAAAAGATTCGTCGTAATATTCTAAATATTCTTTATATAGCCTCAATCACGGTAGAAAGCAGTTCGGATCCAATATGTATGTTCAACGTTAGTTGTTTAACAAAGTAGTAGGTAAACTGCCAAACCCCAAGTCAGCAGATCTGTAACAAAACGATTGACACTTGATGCTCCCCATGACAACCACTTGCGCTCTTACGCAATCCGTAGCATGCATCCACAGCCAGCAAAGACTTTTAGGAAACCGAAAGCCCGCGACCTCCAGCACGCAATCCACAGCGATTGCTTTAGCTTATTATTTTGTATAAATGTTTAGCGAATAAAGTTAGTCAATGATACTAGAATTTCCCTGCGACCACGGACATATAAAAAGGTTGGGTCTTTTGACATCCAAGAATCTAGTCATCGTATTCCGAGAGGTCACGGCAAATCGGAATGAAGAGGAGCACAGAACGTGCTTCTTCAACACGACAGGCCCCTTAGGTGAAAAACGAAGAGTTCCCTTTACAAGATCGTTCTGGGCTCTCTTTTTAGAAGTCCTGTCCTGTTTGGCGTCCACTGCAGGATATTATCTCCGGATCCTGCGACCTCGATGTCATCCCCAGTGCCATTGTACTCTACTCGTCCACGATTCGAGAAAAGGATGGCGCATTCAAGTGCCGGGTGGGCAAACCCCACATGTCGACAGCTCAAAAAGATCTCCATCAAACGATTTTTTGTGATTCAAAGGAGAAGTTTATCACTATAACCCGCGTTTTGAGGCGTATGGCAAAGCACGGAACAAAAACGTCCCATGTACCCATGTACATCATTGAAGGCGTCGCTGGTCAGGTCAAGATAGCGGCTCGATCCTTCGCATGCAGTATCGGCCATTAAATATCTTCAGGGCCATGTGTCAGGTTTATATTCCAATAATATTTTGGCAACCTTCAGTTTTGGACCAGCCATCAAGAAATTCGTCGGCTGTTCGACATATTTGCCGATCCTCGATCAAGCCCAGAACAATGATATTGGATGGCTCACATGGAAGTACATATAAACTTCAAAACCCGTTTCCGACCAACGATCGATGAGTTTGCACCGCAGCAGTGCCTGCTACTCTATATGTGTTCTCTCTTCAGATCAATCACCGAAGGGGTGCTCGCCTTCGTATGTTATATTGTCATCTACACTGTTGTTTCAACAGAAAGATTATTTCCAGTATTGAGGCTATTGCAGCAACTATGTATGTGATAAGTTTTTGTTGAAAGAGGTGAGTCTTAGGAAAGTGTAATTCTATGTTGAACCTTGGACGAAAGGTCCATCGTTGTCACATCTGTAAATTCGAACGCACCCTCGTTCCCTTCACCGGTCACGTGAAACTTCAACTTTATTTGCTGATAATTGGCTTGTATGATAACACATACATATTTGTGATTGGCAATACCAAGCCATCTTGACATGGTGAGTAATGCAATGAAATGTGGTGTTTGCATCTTTTTTTTTTTTTTTTTTTTTTTTTTTTTTTTTTTTTTTTTTTTTTACTATCTTCCTATTTTTGTCCCGGGAATTCCCGTGATGCTAGAATGGCAACTCCGAAACATTCAAACCACATTTATAGTGAATTGAAGAATAGGATTTATGGCGAACAATACTGCGACATTGTCGACATTCCCGACCACGGCAGCCACAAGCTCGGAAAGAACACCATGCAGCAGCAAGTGCCATTTGGTGGACTGGTTGAGAGCATCCAATTTTCTCCACACTGGCTTCTCTCGGTTTTGCTTGGAGTAGGTGATGTCGATTATGACAGAAAGGAAATCGCACGTTCATTTTATGCTTACTTGATCGATGACGCGAGCGAGCGACGGTGGCCAAACGCATCAACACACTTCTCTCGAGTTTCTCTCTCTCTCGTCTCTTTCCCTCCAAGCTCATTTTCTCCAAACAGGCTTTGTTATATATCAACATGATAGACGCAAACCAAATACAATTCGTTTAAAAAGACCCGAACATCTTTGTAAGTTTCCCGTACGGGGGTGTTGCCGAATGAATTGGTGTGGTATTTGTTACTCTTCGTTGTGCTAGCGCTTCATGACACGAAATTTGACCATCTTCGGGATGCTCAATCTGTAGCCGAAGTCAATAAAACGTTTAGTATGGGCCAGATAGGTTAGATCATCTTCGTTGGGGGACAATCAGCGCCAATGAAACGGTGTAGCATACCCATGACC
This sequence comes from Jimgerdemannia flammicorona, assembly GCA_003990745.1. Taxonomy (NCBI): domain Eukaryota; kingdom Fungi; phylum Mucoromycota; class Endogonomycetes; order Endogonales; family Endogonaceae; genus Jimgerdemannia; species Jimgerdemannia flammicorona. Next base: position 13,106 of record RBNI01000295.1, on the reverse strand, counting down.
TTCCAACACGACGCCATTATCAGGATGATCGATGATTTCAAATGACAGACGTGTCAGAGTCTTGTGCAAAAGCGTTAGAGCTTCGGAGAAGAAGAGATTGCGTCCTACAATGTTCGTCACATTTTGAGAAATTAGTTGGCCAGAAACTCTCGAGATGATCTTCCGCACAAAAAATTGAACGGGTCTACGACAGTTATTTACCTATGCATATCCTAGGTCCGGCAGCGAATGGTACATAGGCGAATGGGTGCTTTGGTTCCACAACCCCTCCATTCTCCTCCTTATCGAACCTACTAGGATTATACTTTTGCGGCTCAGTCCACCACTCCTCTGAGAAATGCACGGCATGCAAATGCGCCAACAACATCGTCCCAGACGGTACGACCTGTCCACAAGCGAGCTCGTAGTCCCGATCCAAGTCACGCGCCGTCACGATAATGGGCCCACGCATTCTGAGTGACTCCTCCACGCAATGTGTCGTGTAACGCAGTTTCTTGAGGTCATCGTACGCGAGCGGGCTGCGTACAGAACCGAGCTCGGCAACGGCGCGACGACACACATCTGGGTGCTGCACAATCTGGAAAAGGGCAGATGGAAGAAGGCTGGCGGCGGTGTCGAGGCCCGCGAGATAGAATATAACGAGGTGGTCGCGAATCTGCTTCGGCGTGAATTGACCGGTGAGGAGGAGGAGTTCGAGGAGGTTGTTGGATTGGCGGCCTAAGAGCTCTTCGTCTGTAAGCCGTGCGAGTTCGGCTTGCTTGGCACGGATCGCTTCGTTGAGGAAGTTGTCAACAATCTTGAAGGACCGTCGCTTCAACCACTTTAAGTAGATCCCGCCTATAGACAGGTGTGTACGGATGAGGAGAGAATCGAGCGACCAGATCAAGTCGGTCATGGCGGCAAGAAATTCGGCGGGAGCGTCACCAGCGCCTTGTTAAGAAGGTAGATTTTAGCTGCGAGGTTTGTAAAACCGCACCACCGACTATTGTCAAGAAAACAAACAGATTTGATGCTTACCAACTAGTTCTGACGTAATGTTCAAAACAATTCTTCTGAACTCTACAACCATATCGACTTCTTTACCATCCTGACTCTCGAGCCTCTGCACGAAATCCTCCGCATGCTTTTGAATAGCGTGCTGGAAACTTCGCAATGAAGACACTCGAAAAGCCTGGTCAATAGCCTGACGATGCGTCTTCCATGGCGTCATTTCCGGGCCGTTGTGGTCCAAAAAGACGATCCCGCTCGGACCTAGGTATTGGCCCAAACTTTCGACGGTACTCCCTGTGTGTATAAAACGTCATGTTGGAGAACTGTACCGTAATAATAAAACGAAACAAATTTATCTACCTTTGGGAGCAATATTCGTAGTAAATATCCTCTTGAAGTCCTCGGGATCGCTCGTCAGCACGATGGGATTGTTCAACGGGAAGAATGCCGATACTGTACCAAAACGGGACTGGTTCTTAAACATATCCATGATATCCCTGGCGTTGACAATGAGGCTTCCAATCAGGGGGTAGCGAGGTGGACCAGGGAGATTTACGTTTCTCCACCTGCGCACATGAAACTAGTTACTTTTTTTTGGGGGGGGGGAGTTTCGCAACAAAACGTTGACGCGAAAATTTGTTACCTTAGCCGAAGGTTGATGTCGCGGAAAATGAGGGCACCGCATAGCAATGCGACGATCGATGCTGTAATCCCAGTTGCATCCATGTTCTGACAACCGGCTAAAGATGCACTGCCCAGAATTAATCAATACTAAAAGGCGTGATTCGTGGCTTGGACGTGAGAAGATTTGCGGCACGGAGTATGGATCGTCACCGATGTCCTTTGCCTATTTCAATCGGAATAGTACAGTGCGGCGAATCTATAATCCTCATAAACTAGAAAAAAAATATAATGCTGTAGAATGATCCTCTGATTGATTTACTACAACTTGACAGGCGGTTATGTTACGTCTTAAAATGGAAATACGTCATCATTAGGTATCACAATGATTTTGGCAGCAGCCACACTATTTAGTCACGTGGTGTGGTTTATAGATTCGCCGCACATCACGTTTTACCCTGGTTTGTTGACAAAAATCATAACCTGAGATTTGCGGACCAAGGTTCGTGAATGGAAATTTATATCAAACAATTGATCAGGTATGTTGCGCATCTAATCAAATAATTGATCAGGTACGATCATTGCGCATCTAAATTGGAATCATGCATCATATCATTAAGCAGGCCACTAACTCCAGCCATCCACCGGGTTCAGTGAGCCGTGTGAGTTCGCGAACGGCAATCGGCCAATCCGATGACGAGAATGCCGCGACCATGAATCGTTGGAAGACGTAGCCGAACTCTCCATCGGCAAGGGCAGGCCTTCAAGTTTGTTAGCCTTCAAAAAAGTACAGTTAGGCAGAATATTGCCGACTTTGGGAAAGTTCTCGGAAATATCGATCCCCACGAAGGTTGACTGCGGATAGTCCTCTGCCATCTCGAGAATCCACTGCCCTGTTTCGTAGCCGACGTCCAACACTTTGATCCTCCTTGCAATAGGTCCCCTATCGGTGCATTGAAGTTTCCATGCATAGATGACTATACGAGATATGTTGTATGAGAGCCATGCGCGAGAGAGTAGAATGAGATAAGAGACGGAAAGTAAAGAATTAATGACTGCAGACAGTCGGGCACTATTGCTGTAAAAATATTCCACCACAATTGCGACCGTTTTACTGTAGACACGGCTTCTATACTTTTATCACCAGGGCCAGAGAAACTTATCGTACCACGAAGTGCTGTAAATCCAGACGGTTCAGCTCTCTGTCATCGCTTGGCAACAAATATTTGGATTTTTTTCATCTTCTTGTATATTACGTGTAACTCTGATCCCGTCAGGAACATTAGAGAGAGAGGAATTCGCAGCTTTATCACTTTGAGTCGCTGACATGGTTGGGAGATATTGAACAGAGATGAATGGCAAAAATTGCTCACAGGTATTGATGGAGTTTTTAAATTGAAAAAATGAGATGACGGCATGTAGATCGTACTAGCCGATTCAACGATGGCGATATGTAAAGGTAGATTATATAAGCGGAGTTCATCTTATAAGCCGGTTCATCGTGTGGCAATTACCCAGAATCAGAGACCCGATTTTTTATTCCTCATCTTATCGTCCAAACACCAAGACCGACGCTTTGACCACCGAGTCCTTCCGCCTCTTCTCTCGCCGCCTTCAACATCCACTTGCAACATAGTGATGGGTCGCTCCCATCACTCCGACTACAACTGCAGAATGGTCCATTTTGTGCACCATCTCGGTCTTTCTGCACCAAAGTCATCAAGTGGCGTGTTTTCGGTCTACGATCCACGACCTTGGACCCCCGATTTCCTCCTAAACCTTCCCATAATCAACAGCATATGACCGACTCCTTCATCTGAAACACTTATGTCAGGCAAGATGTTTTGTGTCGAGGACATGCCATGCCATATGATGTCCTCCCAGACTAACGCGCCATCTAAGTCTCGCCATACCTATATGAAAAACAGTATGCTCAACCCGTATGTCGAGCGTCCTTCTAACCCGACCTCAACGCTGACACCACGAAGATTGGAGGACAAGGACCACCTCAATACCTAGTACCAGCACAAAGTTGTCGCCCAGAACCTCAGAGGTCAAACATCTATCTTTTCAAATCCCTTCACTTGCCGTTCGACCAGCAACAGTCAAGCCTGGGGGGCATACTGCCCGCGGTTGTGGTGATTGGACCTTGCATGGTGCAATTACGTCACGTCTGCGATCCTGGAGATGTTCTTCGGACCTAAGGACGATATGGTCAAAGAATCACAAGAATAAGATCTTGCTTGCTATATCTACGATGGGCATAGCTTCGTTTAAGTAACGTGGAATTTTTGCCAATGAACCTAGCACGACTACACAACTGTACATACTTATTCTAATTAATTACAACGTAATAGCTGAAAGATTTCGGGAAGAAAGAAGGGGGGGTTATTGGAAGTGGAGACCGAGCGTCGGTCGGTGTCGTACAAAGACAGAATTGAGGCCTATGCCTTGAACGAAGTAGCGTCAGATGTATTTGACTCTCGGAAATTAAATAGCATATTAGATATATTCTGACGCTGGGAGCTTTGGATTGTGGTTGACCCTCTCAAACAAAAGAGCGTCGGAGCCCGGATATGATAGGGGGTCTCGCACGAACTAGTGGAGGGAATAAGGGATAGAAAACGCGTCCATTTCTCTATCTTGGGTAGGCAGGTGCAATCTGATGACATGTTGGGATAATCAAAACCGTCTGTAAATCTATGAATCAATACTATGTGACAGATCAGGCGCTAATCTGCCCGCGTCGGGATTTATGTTCTTTACCTACTTAGGGGTTTCCCGCATCGCAAGCCGCTTCCATCGACATAGTGAGCCAGATATCAAACCCTCCAACCCAAACCCCAATCCGTCCCCCCACCGGCCTCGATGGCCAGAAATGTAATTACTACATAATTACCTCGCGACCGCCAATGAGTGTATAACAGACACCAACGCACCGTGTACCTGCAGCCAATGTGCCCGCAGTACAGCTCCCTCTACGTCGGTCCTTTAAGTTACAATCCCATGAGCACCCGAACCAAATCCCCCCGCCACCGAAGTGGTCGAACGATTGACGGAGGAGAATACGAAGGTCACATGTTCCACTGTCCGATGGTCGATCAGAGAGAGATCCGAATATGGGCATTGTCTGATCTTATCCCTGAGGAGGAATAAATATAAACAAAACATCAAAAATAAAATAAAATGCTAGAATAGATTGTATGCTACCGATTTATCTACCGCTGAAAGCGACCGACCAGTAAGTACTTGAAATTAATTTCGGGCAATCAATAGCAGTCAAACATATCAGCATGCCTTCCCGCTCCCCCAAGTATCGCTCCGTATATCTTAAAGCCAAGAAACTACCACAAACTCTTCCGCTTCCGCCTACGACACACTGCGTCCAGAGAAAAAAAAAAAAAGGTCTGGTTCGCTTGCCAATAAATCCCCAATGCATTATCTGTTTACATTTTACATCACTCACGTCCAATTCCTAATTTGGAACCTGGTTTAAATTTAGCATCTGCACGAATTCATTCTGCATGGTTAAATTTAGTATCTGCACGAATTCATTCTACCAGTACCCTTGCCGCCATACAGTACACAACAGTCCGTTACCTTGCTCCGTTACGTGAGCAATCACTTTTGGTCATGGGAAAGGTGTTCTCGAATCCATTAATGTTCGTTCTGCTTATGTGAGGATGCCGTGACTTGGGCTTATTATAATTAATATTTTGCTTTCCTGCTGACTCGACCTCTTCGAGCTATTCCAAACATTCCAACGACTCGCTTCCTACAACGTTGCGGTTCTCGTTTTTTCCAGCGACTCGGTTTTTCGGTTCCTGTAACATAATCATTAACAAACAAAGTTCGCCCACAAGAAGCATGGCCTGCCGAGGTCTACACAGATGAGTTACGGGAATGGCTCACACTCTTTCAACCCCTGTGACCTTGTGCTTAGAGCCTTTCCTCATACGGCGCCCCGAATCTGGCTCGGTGTAACCAATCCCAGCTAAACTATGTTTGGCGTTGCAAATTCCCCGTTCTTAATTCGGGCGACAACGAACAAATAATTAGCATGATGTAAAAAAATTGAGTTAATTAAAAAAAAAAAAAAAAAGTTTTAGGAATAAAGATATCAACTGTGATGACAGCTAAATAAGAGAAGTGTTTCCAATTAATAATGCAACGTAGAATTTATAGAGACAAATTGTTGAAAGCACATTTGAACCGATTTTGCCATCTATCAAACCACACAACAAATCAGGCACATCCCTCACAGTAACGGGTGTTCAGCGAGTACCTAAAAATTGAAATTCAGCGAATGGCAGAAAGGTTGTCAGGGAAGGTCTCCGCACATGTGATAGAGAAATGGTAATAACCGATCTCGGGAAGCCTAATTGTGGTATTAAGGTTACTCTACGCACTGCATAACTGTAAAGTTTGGATCACATTCGGTCTTATTTTGGATCAAAGAATAGCTGGATAGGAAGGTTGAAGAATTCCCTAACGGCTGGAAGCGTTAGCGCGAACCCAATCTTCTTCGCGTCGTCATAATTAGGTTGCACCAAGAGACTCGTTGGGGGTTACTTTGCATAACTGTAAAGTTTGGGTTAACATTTTTATTTATTTATGATTCAATCAGCCGCACTAGCACCAAGTTGGTGTATACAGCCACTCTCTTTTATGGTACTATTGAGACCAAGCCGCGATACGTGCTCTTGTTTCAAACTGAACCCGTTTAATTGCGTTTGCATTTCGACATCGGATCCGGCATGGCAGAGTCGTTTTCGTTTAAATTATGATGCACAGTACCTGTTCTCGACGGAGTCAGGAGTCGCTTCAATTGTACTCGCACCTTGGATTTTTTTTTTTTTTTTTTTGGTTCACGTATCCGATTTGTCTTATGGCGTAAATTGCTTCCTATGTCCCCGCCCCACACCTCAAATACTCCCCGAATATTTAGGCAATTAACGATGCTTCATTGTATACGCAGATCTAAATTAAAGAATGTTCAGAGCTGTTTCGCTTCGCACCCTTATTTCTTATAATACTCTCAACCGTCCTACTACGCAGACTCTCAACCTATCGGTGGAGACCCTGATCATGGTCAAAACATAGTCGCAATTGTTTGATCCCACCTAATATCTATCACAGTTCGAGATTGTGCAAACCATGACTTAAACCCCCAGGGCATTCCTCAAGGGTTGCAAGGTATTTTTTTTGCCCTAGCCCGCCATCTGATCCTTTGTGGCTGTGCTACCAAAAATGAGAACCTACTAATCATCATTTTATCACCCGCGAACTAGGATTTGATATTCGTCACCCCCCATAAAAAATATAACACAAATAAAACAAAATAAAACTATTCCATTCTCAATCTATAAGCCTCCCCCCAAAGAAATCTCAACCCCAACACCAATCACCTCAATGTCTCCCGTCCTTCTCCGCGCCCTTTCTCCCGCCAAGCGTGAACAGCAGCACACACCCGACAACCGTGATGCTACCCCACCCCTTGTAAACCGTGAAGCCTGCAGCGCAGAGGGCAGAAAGAGTGAGTGGCGAGAAACCTGAATAAACCGACCCCTCGCCAACGTTTGCAACCCACAGGAAACGTGAACTCACACTGTGTCAGGTCTGTTTCGCAGTACCACTGGTGGCTCAGGCCGAAGACGAGGATGGCGCGGAGGCCGTTCAGGACACCAACTGCAACGGGACCCGTCTTCTCGATAAGCTGCAGGGGTATGAGAAATTGAGGGAAGGACGTGGTAAGTTAATACCGTCGTTGAACGATGTATCTAGTGTGTGCCCATCCTATAACGTTTCCACGGATCGGATTATTAATTTTGAAGCCTCCAGGTCTCCTACCACGCCATCCCCGACTCCCCGCTCCCACAACCCGCCCAGATTATACACATACCTCATAATAATTCACCGCGTGCACCAGGCTCGCCACAACCAAAATGGCATAGCACCATGCGACTTCCGTACTCGTAGTCCCTGGCGTGAGATGGAATAGCTCGTCCAGGCGGGGGATCGTGTACGTCGTGACCCAGAGCAATGCGTAGCACAGGCAGTAGAAACCAATCCAGAAGCACATCCGGAAGGGCGAAGGCGCAGAATACACCGCGTTCGGCGTCATAATATAATCTGCTAGAACGTAGACACCGGCTGGAAGAGGAGGGGAGGATTAAAAGGAGAAGGGGAGGAAGGAAAGAAGGAGAAAGAGAGGAGGGGAACAAACCGTAAAGAAAGGTAGCGAAGAGGGTCACAAACATCCCGAACATGAGGGTCGCGTTGCTAGTGGCTAAGGAGTGCGGAATGGAAAGATGGGTAGTGAGCTCTCCGACCCTGACATTGCGAATAAATGCATTTCATGCCCACTATCAATTCCTTTCTCATCGCACACAACCGCACCAAACTCCTACTTGGCCCCACATCCCAAGAAACCCACCATCCCCACCAGCCCCGACGTTCCCCAACGTGCTGAGTGCAAGCCCTGCCGACGTCCCGAAGATGGCGAACCATTGAGTGGGGGCGAGCTTGCGGCCCATGAAGAAGTACGACAGGATCGCGCACCAGATCACCACTGAGGAATAGATTACTTGGTACATCTGTGTATGAACCAGTATAAGAATCAAGAAAGATCGCAAACCACTGGGATTACCAATGACAAGGCGATAGTACGTACTCCGCTCCCGACGTAGAAGAACCCGACCGTGACGAGGAAGTTGGCCACCACGTCCAGGCTCGCCAGCCGGATCAGCGCGCGGTGGTTCATGGGTGCTGGGGTGTGCTTGGACCGAGCCGATTTTTGGTCGGGAACGAAAACGGGAGGTTCTGCTTTCGTCTATTCGGGGTTGCATGAATGCGTGTTGGCAAAGGTTGGCTATGTGACGACGCGATCGGATTCTTGCCAGTGACGCAAACCGAGAAAAAGGAAAGGCAGAACTTACGTCGTTGATGGTGGGAAGATTCACGTATTCGAAGTTTTTGCCAAAAGTGCTACGGCCCATGCACGGCAGGAAGAGTCCAATGCAAGCCATGCCAAAGTACTGCGCAGTACTAGTGGTGAAGGCCTTGCCGGCTGGTGTTGTGAGAAAGACAAGTGAAGGTTGTGTGGCTTTTATGAATATGAAACAATACGTTTTATTGTCCCGTCTACATGCTAAGCGAAGGTGAAATCCCTAAGCGCAGAGTATGCAACAGTTCGAGAGAGACGCGCGCGACACACTCACAAGCGGCGCCCTGATAGTATAACCATTGCGCGCCGAGAGTCTGGAAGAGGCCGGTGAGAATGTAGAAAAACTGGTGGGCGAATATGTAGAGGGGGGACTGGGTAAAGGGAAGGGAGGATAGAGAAGTCATCTCACATAGCGTGGGGTTGTGAAGAGGCGTGTCCTTGACAGGATGCGGAAGACGGTATATGATATGGGACTGCGCAATGTGGCTTGGGTCTCAAAATGTACGCGTCGTTAAAGCATGGTGGAGAGGAACTAACCTTATCGCGCCCATCATATTCACAAAATGTAACATAATTATATCGTGTCGTGTAATAATTCGGACAAAGTGAAGCCAAGCTTCTATACATAGTATCTTAATTTGGATATAGAGGCTGAGTGAAGGAACTACACACTATAGGCTCAAGCAAGGTTTAAACTCTACTATGGAATTTTAATGCCAAGCTACTAATTATCTATTCCTATCGCCGGATCTGTTGTCGGCTACTAAATTGCGTAGATCCACACCGAACTCTATGTAATAATATAATTCAGAGCCTAAGCGTTTTTCACGAGTCCGAACCTCCCCGATATCAATGTTGCGTTCAAGCTCACGCCAAAAGCTATTCACAGCTGCCGGTCGTTCCACGCGGGGCTCGGTGAACGGGAGCAAGCAGCGACAGAGCCGCCACCAGTCGTCGCGCGCAATGTACTCGCGTGGCAGGAACGGTTTCAAGTCCACCTGCCGCCTCTCGCCAGGGTATCTGGCACACCTGGTCTCAATCGCGCTGGCATGGTCCAGCCCGACTTGACCAGCGCCGTTAATTACGATGACCGCTTTCATGCACATCCAGCGGCTCCAGTCGCCGGTCATTTGTTTGGCGAAATGGGTGAAGGTGTGGTGGATGACGTGGTCAATCATGGGGCCGTAGGTCGCGACCAGCTCGTTTACTTCGAATTGGGTGTGATGTGGGCTGGACATGATTCGAGTGGTGTATGAAAATTGCGGGCTTGGGTTTGGTATTGAAGGGATTGTATATAAACCTGAGGAAATTGTAGTTCTAATGGTGCGAGGTAAAGAGATCTTGGTATACATATTTAACGCTATGCATGTTGCCATGAGTTCTGTTACTAACTTCCATCAATGCCGGCATGTAACAGACAAAACGTTGCTATCCACAACAAGCTTCCAGGTTTCCTATCCATGCGCACCATAGGAAAGATCATCTTTTGACAGCTCACGCTATTGCTACCGTGCACATGTAGGGGCATTCGCTACATTTTTACCTTTCCGAAACCCAAGGAGTTGTTATACCGGTTGGGTCATTGCGTTTCTCGAAAATAAAACTAATCAGCGTAATGTTATATGTTTAATCGCATTCCGTATGAAAATTGTAGTCAATCCCGTTTTCACCCTTACATGCGGAACATCTTCATATGACCCGAGCTGTATCCATTCTCTGCTTAGCCATGCCACTTCCCGTCATGAAACGATCATTTTTCCCACACCAACAATAAAATGCATAAAAACGTGATCAAACAAAGCAAGCGAATCAAATGCACATAGCCCCGCTAACCACGCTAACCATATTGCGTATCACATCTCTTTCAGTCTTTCAGTGTTAATTGACCCCCTCCGCAAACCGGCTCAGCCGACACGGCACATTCATCCCGGATCCTACTAGCCTCCATAATAGGGCGGAGGATCGCGAGCAAAGCTAAAGAAAAGAGTTAGGAGGAGGTCGGAGTGGCTTTGAAAAGATGTGTGCTTCGTGAAGGATGGCTGCTTCTCGGCCAGCTCCAATACTTCCTTTCAAAACACTCACCAACATTAAAATCCTCCCATAGAATGACGTACGGACCTCTTCAACTTCTCACTCATCCGCCATTCCGCTACAAAAATTCTTTCGATGGGTGCATGCTGACACTTGTTGGGGACTGATTTCAGAATCTCTGCGCTTCCTGAAACTTGTATTCTACATCGAGTTTCATCACAATTTATGCTTGTTTCATTTCATCCGCCCCAACCTTCAGCGCGTCCATCTTGACCTTAATAACGACCAGGTCAACTTTGACGTGTCGATCTTTGCTGGCATAATCTTGCGGGCTTGCAGCCCAATCAGCGGGTGTTGTCGTTGAGGGCCAGAGATTTCTATATCCTGTTGCCCATGCCAGGGATTCATGTGTTTGCTGCTCAACAATTTATTGTTCCTGTCCTCAGAGCTTACCCATGAAAAACCTCACCACCTTGAACTGACCATGTCCAATCATCCTTGTTTCTTTGGCATTTACAATTCATTGGTATGTTATCACCTCCTCCTTTGAAATTCCTTTCTCTGCAGCCCATCGCAGTGCATTATACCATTGTTATCTATAGTACTTACATTTGCACTAAGATTCACAACTGGAAACATCACAATTGTCATAGACCTTTTGCTGTACAAATAAAATAGCTATAATCTGCTTAAATAACCAAAGATCCTCATATCAAACCATAAGAATTTATTCACTTCAATTTAATTGATATATTATTTTACTTTCTTTATCTTCTTCTGAAATAAATAAGATCTAAACTTTATAAAATTGATTCTAATTGACTACATTAACTAGCCACAAACCAAAACTCTATACTAATATTAAGATAGTTATATAATAATAATAATATCATCCTTGATCTCAAAATCAAATGAAGATTGTTACTATATAAGATACTTATTTAGCTGATTGGTATATAGCTCTTCATATTTATTGATTTTTTTTATTTTATTTTTTTTTTTTTTTCATAAGTACTAGGTCTCTTTATTAACTAATCTATAATAAATATATAGTTCTCATACTACATCAGTAGTTCCAACCTAACCCCACTCCACTCTATTCTACTTCAACATACTTTAGATTATTAATTACCTTAATCTACCCACTACTTCTCTGATATATCTCTTCTATCAGATATTAATAGTAATCTTCTCAAAGACTCTATCTCCTCTATTAGTCTGACAAAATGTCTACTATCAATCTCTCTCATCTTATCATCTTTTTTCCCAAAGCTATCTACTTCTCATTCTTGAATATATATAGCTAGTATTCAACTAACTCTATGTACTCACTCAATAGTGAACTACTCATTACTGATATACTCTATCAATAGCTCCTTTCTCTACTACCTTACCGGTCACAAGGTTTGGTAGGCGACCTTCCGAGTCCCCTTTCCCCTATTATTACCCCCTCTACCTTGGGTTGGTTTGCTGTGCCTACAGGGGCATGGTGGGAGGTAGGCAATGGTAATGAGTTATCTCTTTTTCGGTGTCAGATCAGTACTTTCTCCACTTTTTCGCGGATTCTGGTGCCTTCAGCTGCATCTGGGGTGTACCCGTTTTGGTGTGGCACCTTCTTCCTTTTGCTATCACCAACAAGGAGTTGTCTCAGTGTGTCTCGGACTACATAGGGAGTCGGCCGACCTTGGGCATCAAGTGCTTAGTGTAGGTTACCTGCAGGTCCTCGGTGCCTGTGGTGGGGCCCTCTGGCTTTGGCGAGCTTCCTGGCAAGCATGGTTCTGGTGTAGGTGACTGCTTTTCGGGTGTTGTTGGGATGGGAGGGGAGATGGCCATCACAGATAGGAGGAAGGGCAATAACAGTGAACCAGTAGGGTGCCAGGCTGGGGGCGGTCGTCGGGGCTGGGGCAGTACTGCTTCGGTGGGGCCTTTTGATTGGTGCGGCATGGTTAGGTGGTAGGTGACACTCTCAGCTTCTTTTGGTGGGTAGCGGGGTGAGGCCCCAGTCGTCAGGAGGGGTCGGGGGGCCCGAGGCTACCCATTTCAGGCGTCTTGGCTGCACTCAACTGGAACCAGAAGCTGACATGGCAATGTGATCGAGGCCCGCAGGCTTGAGTAGTGGGGTATTGGGGGCTTCCTCCTGCCTCACATGTAAGTCCTTTACTCACCTCAACTGGGAGAACCAGGCCCTACCTACTATGTTGTGCTTTGATGAGGGTTTTTTCTTTGCCTGTCATTTTCTTTGGGATGGCAGGGGCTATTCTATTCAGCTCGGGCATGGCCTTGTACATATGTTGGGTTCTCAGGCATGCACTTTCAGTTGTTGGCATATGGTTGGGTTTCCCCTGGTGGTAGAGAGAGCATGGTGCACAGAATGAGGTGTGGGCCACAATTGACCCTGCTGCGCCTGGCATGGTCGAGCTGCTGGACAATAGCTAGCCTAGGTTAATGGGGGGGCAGTGCTTGGTGGGTGGTGGGGGAGGGTTTTGGCCTATATAGTCTAGGTTCCCTTCCAATAAAA
>RBNI01000294.1:0-34284 GCA_003990745.1 Jimgerdemannia flammicorona | reverse complement strand
TAAAATCTCCAAATGAAAGCTTGAACGCCGCTGGTAGCGTGCCTTTTGGGGAGACCACTTTTAATACGTGAAGATTTGGTGCGGTGCAGATATGAAATACATTGATAATAACTTTGAAACCCAGCAACGAATGCTCGAACACACTTGGCAACCAGCACAGCAAGACATGCACCAAGCTCAATGTCATCGACGCAGACTACGGGTATATCATTATAGGCTGATTCTGTCATTATGGTGGCGATGTTGCCCTTGAGGATAAGACAACTATTGGATTGCACGTCCAGTTAGTGTTTGATTATGCCTTGGTTTGGGTTGCGGATTTAAACGTTGACTTGATCGATTTATATTGAAACTATTGAGAACCTACTATGGTTTCGCAAAATGAAGAGGAGAAAAGTATATAAATTTAGTTAACAAATAAAATACTAACAGTTTAGAGGCAGGTAATTCAATATATTTAAGATTATATTGCACATGGGAGCTCTGATCGACGCCCGGCGAACCCCATGAGAAGGGAAAACCTCTCCTGGAAAGTTCCCGAATGCCAACACCATTTAACAAATCATCTCAATCATCCTGATGAATCCATACGCCGGCATCTTGGGATTTCTAGGCTGCAGTAATAACTCATCTGCCTCCGGGCCCTCAAGTACCAATATCGTCGCCGCGAAACTGTCCGTAATAACACACAATGATTATCTGGATCGACGACAACGATTGCAGTGGGCCCGTAAATGTATTGGTGATCGAATGTCAGAGCTCAGACCTCGAACCAGCTTTTTCAGATTGGCGCCTGACCTCCATCATCTCCAACACTGCAGAAGAGTTTTCCGCCTGATTGGAAATCGCGAATGATCCCCAGTTTCTGCTCGGGCGTCATGCACGCAGACTCTGTGTATGCACACATCAGTTCCCATTATGACTCATTCAGCGTGATCAATCAGCACCCATCAGAAAGCGGCGACTTCACGTGAATCGTCGCAGAAGCATCCGAGGTCTGAGTAACTTGAGCATCCAATTATTCTTGGAGTTGAATGTCACATTATAAAACCTTGTCGTACCCTGCGGTTTCTTGAGCGGCGGGTAAAATCTGCCCCGAAAATCGAAGGATCACCATCGCCATTGATCTTGCATTCCTCCATCGAGAGGTCGAGCGTTGTGATGTCGAATGACGCTCCATCTGCCATGCTGAATTCATGGTTCACGAAGGAGGCGTTGGAAACAATCACGCTGTTCTGCGTCAACGTACCAGTCTTGTCCGTTCACTGATCCCAAAGTTTCGACCGTTGTCAGCGACTTGCATATAACCTTCTAGTTCTTCATCGTGTTCGCAATTATTGTTAGTGCGAGCGAACCTGCCACTGGATGGCCCTCAGGGACGCCACAATGACCGGGATCATGTTCACAAGATTCGCTGACACGACGAGGTCGGGGCATTCACAGTTCACCCATGAACCACATACGATGGCGCCTGTCGATATTGCAGCGATGACGATAATGATGATGAATAGCATGATTTCATGCTTTAATGTCATCATCCCTGTGTGCTTAACTGAAGAAAGATTGATGATTCTCCCAAATAACGTGTTGTCTCCACCATCCCTACGCCAGACCCGGACACCGTATATGTGCCATCAGGGATACATTCTGCGTCGCTAGAAAGTGTTGTCCGTTGCATCCACGGAGCCCTGAATTGCATCCGACTCGCCCGTCAGCTTGCTTGATCGAAATGAAGGTTATTTAAAGCCATAATACATCAACACTACAATCATGCAACAAAGTTACAACACGATCAGCTGTGACATGAAAACTCCAGAAGGGAAACCACAAGTGACGGGGAACGGCAAGGGATGGGAAACAGCAAGGGATGGGAAACCGCAAATGACCCCACAAGTGATGTAGAAAGAGGAATAATTAAATGCAAATAGCAGACATTGCAAATACAAAGGAAAATGAAAAAAATGTTTTAGGATGAGAAAGAATTATTGCAAAGAGCAGATATTATAAATATAAAAGAAAGTAAAGAGTGATATAAGGAAGAGAAATAATTAAATGAAAGAGTAGATATCATGAATATAAAAGAAAAGTGTAAAGGTGATGTAGGAAGAGAAAAATTAAATATAATATAAAGGAAATTAAAAAGTGATAAAGGAAGAGAAAAAATTAAATATAAATAATAGAAATTATAAATACCCAGGAAATTAATATAGGAAGAGAGAGAATTAAATTAAAGAGCTAATATTATAAATACAAATAAAACAGAAAAGGAAAAATAACATCCAACTGAATATCTATATATGAGATTTGTCAAAATATATGATAAGGCAGATTAATTCGATAATTTTTTTTAAAAATATTAGATATACTAGAAGTTTTAGTTACTATCATCACTTTGATCATATTAAGAGCTTCTATGATATTCTGTTTATATTACCATCTATCTTTCTTTCTGCCAGATATCAATTTCTCTATTATACTCATTCTGAAAGACTTCAAGTAGACAATTCATATTATACAAACTTCAAGTAACACTTTTTGCAACAATTTAGAGAAAAGGTACTATTAACATATCATCAAGCAAGAGTTCTAATGGATATACAGAGTTAGATAGACCTGGGGCATTTGGCTGACAATAATAGAGAGGGGTTATGGTCTGGGAATAGACTCTTTTGGAGGTGCAAAGAATGGAGAGAGCTCTGGAGAGCAATCAGTATCCAGTTAATGGGGGAGGATCTGGGCCCCTGAGTTTTGCTGACAGATAAAGGAGAGTGGATGGCTGGTAGATACTCAGGCTGACATAGATGAAGGGAAAGGCAAGACTAACCTAGAGAGAGCAGAAGGCCCTTTGCCTAGAGGAGTAAGTATAGGGGCAGGAGGAGCTGTAGCTAAGGGCTGTAGAGTGACTGCAGATAGAGGTGTGATGGAGAATTAGGAAAAAAAAAGAGATATAATGATTGATAGTATACTATGCAGGGGGGCAGAGAGACCTGGCTGATGGTATAATGGACTTGGTAGTGGTCCCATTACTTAAGAAACTGATCTCAGAGTTTGTGGGTATATTGTGCTTCTGAGGCTTAGAAGTGATGGGAAAAATAGTTCTGGGGCTGATCTTGAAGCAGATGGCTGGAGCTGTCTTGGTGAAGTTCTTGAAGAGACTTGAGAGGGTGGAGGTGGACTTTGAGGAGGCTACTCCCCTAGAGGAGGCATTGAAGATAGGGTTGACTGTAGGTTAAATGGTAGTTTCAATAACTCACTATCTAAGGTGAGACCCCAGAGTGATCTAGCTACTAGTGAAAGAAGTGCCCATAGTGACAACAGTTGAGACAAGGAGGAGGGTAGAGGAGACTATGGCTGAGTATAGTAAGATAGTTGATATTGGTTTTCAGGCCTGGGAGGGGACTTCTTTAAGGATAGAAGATGTGAATGTCAGGCTCTGGCTAGCTGGAAAGGAGGCTATGAGGAAGTTGAGGGACTGGCCCTCAGTACTAATGTGGGGGTATTTATCTGTAAGAGATGAGAGTGAAGAGAAGTATAGAGAAGGAGAAGGATTTGATAAAGGCACTGAAGGAGTTTGGTTAGACAGTAGAGTAGTGGGTCAAGGTGTGAAAGGCCTATATAGACTCAACTCACTTAGAGGTAGTAGATGGAAAGTATATTTGAGTAGATAAGAGATAGTGAGAGAGGGGCTCAGGGGCATTAGAGGCAGAGGGAGTTGCTGGCTAGTTTGAAGGAGAAGGTATTGCCCAGTTTGGATAAGGCTGCTGGGGGTGCTCAGGAGAGTATCTGGGCTAGTGAGAAGGAGGGGAGGAGTGCTAAGGCTGGGGGTTAGAGCCAAGAGGTACAAGATCAGGCTCACTATGATAATATATACTAGATGTATGGGGATATAGAAAGGAAGGCTTAGGATGTCTAGCCAATGGCTGATGAGGATGTAGAGATGTTGGAGACTCACCATGTTTGATTTGGAGTACCTGAGGTAGTGATTGTAGGGTAGATAGTTGAGGTCAGAGAGGAGGAGTTGGTGGATATCTCTAAGGAGGAGTGGGATGAGTCTGCAAGTGCAGAGACAGACACTGTGATGTTTGGGACTGGTCAACCAGCAACCCCTGGGGGCAAGATGATTGGGGACTTACAGTGGATATGCAGGATGATAAACAACTTAGTAGCTGAGAAGTTGGGAGATGTGGACTTGTGAGTTGTCAATGATAAGCACTGGATAAGAATTCTGCAGAGAGATAGTATTGTAGAGGCCCTGGTGAAGGAGGTGTCGATAGTATATTTGAATGAGGAGAATTATGAGGTAGATGTTGTGTGGGAGGCAGAGATGATGATGATAGCTAGAGAGTATGTCAACTTTGGGTAGGAACAGAGGCATGGATTGGAAATTTGGCAAGGGGCTTGCTTGGAGTACTGAGAAGAGATAGAGTTGAAGGATGATATAGCAATAGATGAGCTTTTGGTTAAATGGAGGCTAAGCAGGTTAAGGGGGCAGAGGCTGCTGCTGAGCATAGATTTGACTTAGCTAGGGAGGAAGTGAACATAGAGTTGTAAAGAGAAGATGTCTATTTCAATATTATTCCCTATGAACAGTATAACTAACATTTTTTCATTGAATGTAAATAGCCTGAGGGGTTCTGGAAGATGATGTAATATTTTTACTTAGTAAAAGAGATTAGAGGCTAGTCTCTTTTTTTTATAAGATGTACAATATGAGAAGGATCTTGATCAACAGGAGTGGACAAGAGAATGGGGTGGAGCTGTGGTCTGGAATGGCAAGATTAGACTACTGGTACAGAAAAATATATAATAACAGAAACTGGGGAGATTATATGGTTTGGGAAGAGTAGTATCAGCCTGAATGAGAGTTAATTATATTTGGATCTTACTACTGTCCCATAGTCAGGAGTAAGTATGTGGAGTGGATTGATAGTCTTTTGGATAGTGAAGTACTTGTAGAGGCAGGAGTGGAGGTGCTTGAAGGGGACTTCAATATGGTTTGCTTGGCACAGTTGGATAGGACAGATGGAGAAAGGAATGTATGGGGCAGGAGTGGCAGCCTGGAGGGTTGGGAGGAGGTGAAGTGACTTAATCCCTTGGTGGATACTGGATGGGTAATGCAGGGAGATAGGAGGATCTATATCCATTAGATGGGGGGACTGGGGACTAGAATTAACTGATTGCTGACAGCCAATTACTGGGGACTGGATGTCTGGAAGTTTCTGGAGGTTGAGTGGTATCTATGGTCAGACTATTGGGGCATGTTAGGACATGAGAAGTTTGAGGAAAGTGGTGATGGACCTGTATATTAGTACCTCAATTACTCTTTGTTGGCTGAGAAGGGGCTGTAGAACAATTGGGCTGAGGATATTAGGCAGAAAGTGGAGAGTTGGGTCCAAGAGAGTGCTCCAGTTGGTATTCAATGGGTAAGGTTAAAGGAGGCTGCTAGGGTTTACTGAGGTGAGGTGGGCTGGGTAGCAGAAAGACAGAGAAGGGGGAGAGTAACCTGGCCCTCTGCTAGATTGGCCTGACTTTAGAAGAATTGGGCAGGTCTTTTGACCTTAGAGGGGGTTGAAGACTGGAGGTTGATACAAGTAAAGCTGGAGATCACTGAGTTATATCAGATGTTGAGGGAGGAGGAGAAGATACTGGTGTAAGGAATGGCTATACAGCTATGCTGGCAGGGGCTGGAGGGGGATAGGCCCTCTAAGTACCTCTCAAGGATCCTTTGAATAAGGAGAGTGAGACAGAGATAGAAGAGAGTACTGAATTCTGATAGTATGCTGGTATATAGTGTATAAGATATTTTGGGCTCACTGAAGGAGAGGTGGAGTGGTCTGTAGAGTAAGAAGGAGGGTGGAGTCAATGCTGCTACCATTAAACATACTTTGGAGAATTGGCACCCACCACAAGTAGATGGGCTTGGCAGTTTAGTGATACTAGTCCAGGAGGAGGAAATTTACCAGATTCTTATCATGACTATGCTGGGCACTGCACCAGAGGAGGATAGTCTGTCCTGGGTCTTCTGGAAGAAGATGGTGGAAATTCCTGGAGTATTGGGAGAGATGATAGTGCTTTGTAACTTGTTATTACAGTTAGAGAAGTGGGTGGGAGAGCAGGATCTAGAGCTGGTGGTACTGTTGTATAAGGACAAAAGCAGGAGAGAGAACTAGAAGAACTGATAACCTATCATGCTCCTGAATATAGACAGAAACTTAGTCATAAGGTAGTTGTTGCAAGGCTATAGAAGGTGGCCCAGCAAGTCTTGGGTGAGGAGCAATGAGGTTTTGTTGGGGGCCAGCTCATCAGGGGTGATACAGCTTGGGTTCATAGTATCATTGAGAGGACTCAAGTCTGTGGGCTGGATGGGAGATTGGTCTTTCTGGATCAGAGAAGGTCTATGACCATGTTAGATAGATCTAGTTAGTGAAGGTGCTGGATAGGATTGAAGTCCCTCAGCAGTTTCAAGTTATGATGATTAGCCTACTGGAAGGGAGTAGAGCAGTGCTCATATATAATAGTCATCAGGGGGTAGTATTCCCTCTGGGTAGAGATGTTCTCCAGAGAGATCTGCTGTCTCCTATCTTGTATGCTCTATTCTTAGAGCTGTTGATGGACAGGATTCAGCAAAAGATAGTGGGGCTCTTAGTATTTAGAATTGTCTAGAAGATTGGGGCCTTTGCATATAATATAGTAGTTGGTCTGGAATCGATTACAGATATTAAAGAACTTCAGGAAATAGTAGAGTGATATGAGATAAACTCTGGGACTGAACTTAATTGGCATAAGTATGAAATAATAGTATTGGGCAATAGTCTGGTAAGAGATGATGTTATTGGAACAATTGCTCCTACTGGAGATACTGTGTGGTATCTGAGTATTTTTTTTTTTTTTTTTTTTTTTTTTTTTTTTTTTTTTTTTTTATAGTCTCTTGGACTCCTTTATTACGGACTATCTAATGCAATAACAAAAACAACATCACTACTAGTTACATAAATATACTGACACAGAGTCCTTCAACTGACTCCTAATAATAATATAAGGAAGGACCCTTTTAGTCCACACCCTGAGTATCTTTCTTGTAGTCTATGGGTCAGTCCTACCAAGAACTTGATGGAAGTAGTGGATGGCTACTTGGGTGGAGGCCCTGTAGAGTTGGAGAGGCTGCCACATCTCTTTGGTTAGTTGTGTCTCAATCTTGAATGTCTACTGGCTGCCAAAGCTATAGTATTTAGAATATCATCTGTACTTTCCAGCCTGAGTGGTGAAGAGACTATTGAAGCTAGCCAAAGGTTGAATCTGGGCTGGGAGATAGAGTCAGATTAGCTGGGAAATTCTGTCATTACCAGTAGCTATAGAGGCCTTGGGCTCATTGACTTTCCAAAGAGGCTGCATTATCTAAGAGTTTGGTGACTAAAGAGAGCTGTGGAACTGATGAGTAGTAGCTAGATTCCTCTGATGAAAAAGGTCTAAGAGGTGGGTTTTCACCAAGGAGCTCTATAGGAGATCAGCTGTCTTTGGTTGGACTTCAGAACAGTGAGTGTATATAGTATAAGAGCTTTTAATAAAGAGCAGTTAATGGGGCACACCATATTGGTCTTTGCTGGCAGAGAGCTGAGAGTGAGATACCATGGGGCATAGCAATGTAGAGATGAGATAAAATGTTGTTGGGGAGTACTCCACTGAATGACTTTAATATTAGTGATGGGGTAGAGTGCCAGAGAGAGTTAGGATAGAATGTATGAACTAGTGGCTTGTAGATAGCTAGTATTGGAGAGGGGTGAGACCGGAATACAGTTTAGGCTTAGAGTGCTGAGATATAGTGATAGCTGCCATCTAAGTTCTGGATAGTTTAGTGGTACTTGCTGAGGAAGTATGTCATACTCAACTTTTGTTCAGGCTATCTTATAGAGGGTGAATACTTTGATTGTGAGAAGTGTTATAATGTAGGACAGAAAGAGGAGTTTGTGTAGATGCCTGAATATTGGCAGGAAGAGTGTGAGATACTTAGAGATTTTTGATTAGCAGTTGGGAATAGATTGTGTATTATGAGGAGGGAGAATGATGAGAGGGATTGATGGAAGGATTTGAGAGATAGATTGGTGGAAGGAGTTAGTATGAGTAGCTCACTATTGATTGGATTTTAGCTATATAGGTAGGGTTGGCTAGATACTAGCTTTTGTTTTTGAGGAAAGAAGGTAATTGAGTTTGGGAGAGTAGCTGACAAGGTGGGAAGGGTTGATGGTAGATATCTTGATTTGGTAGCTAAGATAGAGCTTGCAGAGAGGTTATTAATGTTATTTGGTAGTGAAAATTTGTAGGCAGAGTGGGGGGAGGGTTATAGTAATAGATAGTAAGGTGGTATTTAAGCATAAGAGTGTAGAGGAGAGTCCCTCTAGGGGGATTGGGTAGTGAAATGGGGTACTATATATATATTTGATAGACTGATAATAAATTGTAAAGTCAAAGAGACTATAAAAAAAAAAAAAAAAAACTTCAAGTAGATTGTTGTTTGTGTCAAGATATTTTATCATACTGGTCAAATTATTCCATTTGATAATTAGCTATTTGGATAGTCTAGATATAGGACTAGACAATTGTATAATATTAGACCTATTAGATATTATTATAGAATAGTAGATTCTTATTACTATATATATATAACCTACTTATAGTATTATAGATAAGAAGTCATCAATATAAATTGTTTCACAACTATGATAGTACTTATCATAAATACTCTAAATATATAGATTATGACTTCTAGTAGCTTACTCTCATTATATGACTTATTACCTATATATATCATATGTCATTTATCATCAGTAGCTTGTATATATTTTTGAGCCCTTCAATATAGATAATATATTTTAATATTATTACTCACTAGAATAATTTTATCATCTTTATAATAGAGTTAAGTAAACAGATCAAAACTTGATCAGAATATGAAGTATTTCTTAACTAAATCTCTCTATTAGTTCAAACTTACTTAATTTACAAAATCTTGTCATCTCTGTAATTAGCTAAATAAGTAAATATATATTAATCATTTATATCTAATTTATAATCTAATCACACTTCTGATTTAAGTTAGCAGTTATAAGTTTAATAGTATATAATTGACTAACTCTATCAGAAGGTTAACAAATTGTAATAATTACCAAAGATGATTTAGTAGTATAGTAGTCTGTATCAGAAAATTGCATTTAGTATATAGTCAAATATACATATAGTTAAGTATATTATTTAAAAAATATAGAAGAGAGGCTTTATCTAAGATATATAAAATATCTATATATATCTGGATAATTGTAGCTATTTAGTTATATTTTCTCTCCTCTAAATAAGCAGACTTAGTTGAGTATGAACTCAAAGTCAGACTATATAGTGACCTCCTTGAGGGCTCTACCTTCTCTACCAGTCTGATATAATATCTACCATCAATCTCTTCTATATTGTCATCATTTCCCCCATGGCTATCTGCCTCTCATCCTTAAATACATATAGCTAGTATCTAGCCAACCCTATCTATATCACCAGCACTCACTCAACAGTGAGCCACTCATTACTGATATACTCTATCAACTGCTCCCTCAAGTTATCCCATCTTACTGCCTCACCCCCAGATGATCCCCAACTATTACTCAGAAGTTATCAAGTACCTCACACTCACTCAGTCAATATTTGGACATCTGTATAATTCCTCCCTTCTGTCCTACATCATAACAATCCTTAGACTCAAAACTCTCTCCTTCTACCAAATGTGCGGATTAGAAGTTCAACATGATATTTCTCCTCAAGATATACTACCACACTACCCAGAACTTCAACTGGAAGCCACTGCTATATCTCAGCACTCCAAGACCAGATTCTAGCTCAGGCTCATGCCTTGCCAACTGGTGTGGCGGCTCGGGAGTTGATGGTGTAAACTGTGTGGTTAGGGTGTACTGTGACGATTTTCGCTTTGTGCGGGATTCACAGTATTATTATTTCCTTCCCCTTCTCGATAACTGTGTCGACTTCTTTCTGAAATTTTGTCTTAATCTTTATTATCCTTCTTCCCTGCTAACCGCCGATCATCGACTCTGTCGATAGGATAGTTTCATCACAAGGTTCAACAACTTCACATTACGCAATTAAAGTTGGATTATTTAGAGTGTTCGACGAGTAAATATCATTGTACCTAGAAATGTGTTTCGAGCGTTGATGATGAAGGGTCTATTATAGGATTTTGTTTTTGTTTTTCTACTCACAGTGTATTTTTGGACATCATTTGGAATAAATGATTTGTAATATACCAATTGCCTCTTTATATTTAATTAACTCATCCACCATCAGTGTCATGCCGTGGCGCCCTCTGTCGGCTTTATTTATCGAGTTGTGTGTGCCGTCACGAACGAAAATTAGGTTGTTGCCACGGAGGTGTGAATTGGCTAAGTTTAAGTGTTTGAGGTCGTGGTAATCTTGATAGCAAAGTAAGCGATGTTCTGAACAACGACATGATAGGCCAATATGAGGATGTGGATGCCTGTTGCAGTTAAGATGGCGCGGACGTTTGTGGAAATGATCTGGTGTGGAAGTATTATTTCGCGCATAATGCGTTCAGCTGGCGGAACAATGAAACAAAATAGGTTAGGATGTGCAGTTGCGGAACTCATCAATTTTTATTTAAAAAAATAAAATAAATTAAAATAAAAGACGAACATACAATGAAACAATATTCCTGCCCACAATTGCCTTTCCCTAACTACATCGCTACCTTCACCAAACTCTGTCCTACCCCTCCATCGGCGATCTCTTTACTGCAGCAGTACTGCCATACCCCGCGACCGCCCAACCCTGTACAACGCAATACCCGCGACCGCCCAACCCCGTACAACTCCCATGCCCACACGCGACCGCGTATGTTAAAATTCAGAATGACAGAAAGGACAGCATTGGTCGAGATGGAACCAGCCTATGGTTCCGTAGAGTCGGGGGGATGGAGAGTACATAGTGGGGTGTTAATATGGTTTTGCGATATGCGCAAGGTGCCGGTCCGACTCCATCCACCTCTGCTGATTCACTACATTCTTCCTCGCTGTCCCACTCCGTTAACCCCCAAAATAATAGTAAACGGTTCCACCTATCTACCACTCGCAGCCTTTATCCACGGTTCGCCATTTGCAGGTGAAAGTTGTGTGGCGCCTGCCAAAAATCTAGACTCACATATTCTTCCCGGCCCACCCTTCTCTTCGCTTGTCAAAAAAACGAGTTGAACATACCTCTATCTTCCCTCGGTCTCAATGGGTATAGCGGACGAAGATGTTGAGGCTGAGACACAACCGCAGACTTGTGGTCTTCGGCGAGTTTCGGGTGAGTCCTCATTCGCATGTCACACAGCGATCAGTCCAACGAACTTCGAGTCCCCAGCATTTATCTATATTCCGGCCTCACTTTCCAACAAAAGGATGTTTGACGAAATCTAATATTTTTAGAGCAAAGTGAACGAAATAGGACATTTCGTTTGCAATCATCGCAACTGCTACCTCTTAGCACAACACACAATGAATAATGAAGAGCGAATTCCCCAGGATCGAGAGCCCCGTGCCCAACGACGGCACATCGCGCCTGAAGGTTAGGATCACTTATTTGGGTTTTTATCTCCAGAGTCCGCTGCGCCCAATCCCAACGCCTTCACCCTCAAAATCCTCGACGTCACCCAAGTCGAACCTTATACTCTTCGAAACCCTCTGGCATCATGTTCGAATGGATGGTGAGTTACTGGGCTGGATTGACGAGTCCATGATACTCGAGAAGGCCAAGAGTTCCAAAAGTTGAATCAGTATATCGCCGACCTCGCCAACTTTCAACAAACCCTTAAGAACTATGCCGTGAACCAAATCACCTTGCTTCTGGCTCTGGAGCAGACCAAAACCTTTTATGAAAACTACAAGCGGCGCGTCATCTAAGCGATGCAGGATTTCAGTACCGCAGGCACCAAGCAAAAATGTGGCCAGTACTTTCTTTTTCGTGAGCTCCTCGCTCTTACAACCCTGATGATGGGGGAGGGCTTTCCGCGCTGGAAATTTTACAGGATGACTCAAGAAATCGCTGATCACATAGCCATATACCGGAAATCATGCTGTCAGCTTTCTACTGAAAGGTGATCGACAGACTGCGAAAACATATTTCAAAGCAAATGATCTTCCCCCTTTACGGCCAGGGAACGATGCTTTGCCCACAGCCTCTATCAGTTGCTGGACATTCCCATCCCACCACCAGCCTAGTCGTTAGCGTTGCGGCGTTCGATGTCGAAAATAAAAGTCCTTATATACTGCTTGCCTCTCAGCCGATTCACGGGCAGACAGCTGAAAAGATCTTGCAGATGGAGGACGGGGAGGAAAACATCTTGGCCGCTCTAGATGCCGATCTATATGCCCGGCAAGTCATTGGCGCCATGCTCACACAATCATCCGATGGCAAACCTGACAACTTCATCTATCAAACCTCCACAAGTAGGCTGGTCAACATTGATAACGAGGAAGTGTTCTCGCCTGGCATATAGCATGACCGTGTCAACAATAAATCCCTCCTCTATCTGTTACCCTTGATGGACCACGCCATTCCTCAAAAAACTCAAAAATCTAGTGCTGGAAGCAGTCCTCTTGGCCTGGGCCAATACCTTGATAGTTAAAAGTCTCTGCTTTCCACCTTAATTCATGGTCGCTCGCATTTGGCCGCAAACGAAATGGATGACCTCTGGACAGATTTAGGAAATGCCCCAGACACTGGGCGGGGCACTCAAGAAGCTTAAGCGAGCGTTGGAAATCTCGGTTACTACACTCCAAGATCTCTTCAACGCCATCGATCCGTTACTTGGCCACTATTATACCGCACTCCGAAAAAAATCGCCATCTCCTATGAAGGCAGTCCACCATCTCTATCATGGTGATTTGAAGATTGTATTCTTCTCAAGGAAATTTGGATTTCTCCGATGGTACTACCGTGAAACAGAGGTTAGAATCGATCATCTCTCAAGAGCGGAACGAAGACGCAGCTCGATTCAAAAAAATATTTCTGCCCTCACTCACAGTTGACAAGATTACCATGGTTGATGAAGTCTGGGAAAATTATTCGCAGCAATTTCCTGTTGGTATTTTTGCTTTTGACCGCCTGTTTCAAGAGCTCTACCTCTTGATTTCTCAGCCTCAAAAACACCGAACTCGCTGTCAACCTCTGGGAGGATGCCCAACAGCACCTGCAAAACCATCCATTCCAATATGGCGACAATATCTCATTGGCATCAGCCCGGATGTTTGACAGCTTCCTGCTGCGCAATCCCGAACTCGCCTGGCGCCTCACCATAGCCCAAGCTTTGCCACGTGGACCTGCTCCAGAGGGCGTACGGTTTTTGAACGTGAAAGGCGCATTTCTTGGGGAGCGTCACCTCAGTCCGAACCTCAGCAGGTGCCTATTGAATGATCGAGGATAATTTCAAGCTGACATAGCGCAGCGTCATTACCTTTTATCTACAAGATACCCCCAAGTTCTATTTCAAAGCCTATCCAGAACGTCCAGGTTATGAATATGCCGTCACCAGTATTGTGTGTGGTTGGAACGTCCATGACATTCCATTTTGCGAGCCCTCCCTGTTTCATGACACCAAGAAAGGCTCCTAACCTGTTCTTGTAAGCCAAGCCGCTAGAGGAAATCTTCATACAGTCTGGGACAACGACGGTATCTTTTCTCACGTGGATCCAGTGTTCACAAGTCGGATGATAGTCGCCTCCATGCTGCTTAATCCTGAAGACAGCAAGGAAAACATCTTTATCATCAGCACTGATAGTCAGTGCCTATTCCCGTCGGTAATGACAATGCCTTTCTGCCCGGAGTCCTTTATCAAGGCAAAAGTGTTAGCACTCCCTCTAAGGCTGTTCCCGAGTTGCAAGCCAAAATTTGGCTTTTTGTTTAACACAGATGCGTGATTCACTTCCTTCAGTTGTAAGGGAGCAGCCATTTGGAGATGGACGGATTTTATGGGTGGTAAATGTTGGTGAATTAGAGAGAATAGTGTATTATGTCATATGTGAATGTTTTTGGTAAAAGCTCTTACATTCGGCATGTCGAGCTACTCAACATGCTCACAGGTGAGAGCACTTTCATGCTCGAACTGCACAAGACCTCGGGACACCATAAAGCAGTCAACGCAATGGTCGCTCGTGATCTCGGGCACGGGACGAGTATGCACGGCAGTGTAGCAATCACTTATGCTCAGCTCAAGCATTTCATCACACAGGTAAGGCCTTGAAAGGACGGAGACTTGACAAAGGTGGAGGGATAGAGCTGTGTAGATTGACTGCTCATCGTCTTATTTGTGTTGTCTCCTCCATCCATAGATCAAATCCATCATGCTCTTGGTGACACATTACCCCTCTCTAGCAAAGCTGGCGAATGAGTTTCCGGAATCGACGATCAATTGCCATATAATTAGGGTTCCTCGATTCTGAGAATGACGGTATAAAACACGGATGCTATGTTGGAAAAAAAGTTCATGACAAAACCACCGTCATATATGCATCCTATTCTATTCACATAAAATTATTTACAAATTTACATAAATTATGTCTGGATGGCTCTCAAACTGTAACACTCCTGTACAAGCTGACGCAGGGTGTGGTGATGTGAAGTTATGGGTAATTAGTTATATTTCCTTTCCCCCGATTATATTCATTGATGCACTCAAACAAGTGTTCGACCTTCTGTTTTATCAGGTTGAATGTTTCACGGCTCGCCAACTTTCCCATGTTGTGTTGGTAAGTGGCGTGAGCTGCTACCGAGGAGCTCTGTATGGCACCCGACCAGTGTACACGTTGTCCGAAGCCTTTATCCCTATTGATTTCTTATTCTCGGCCTGGTGGGTTGGTTGCTTCCTCGAACATGAATATCCTGCCGATAAGATGGCCAGGCCTCAGCAACGTTCGATAGCGACATTACCCATCGGTGGATGTGCAAGGCTGCACGAGACAATTCCGGTGAAACTTATACTTGAACGTAGCTCGGCATGTCAGATTGCTCGGATATATCTTTATCACAGTTCCGCCTCCTTGTCAACGTGCTTGGGTCCCGCGTGCACAACAAAATGTACGCGGAATGAGAAAGAATCTACCCAAGAAGCGTATTACGGGCATTCAGCGATTAAACCCTGGCCTCACAATTAAGGTGGATTGCGTGGGATTCGTCTTTTATGAATTCGCCGAGTCCATCGTCCTGGCCGCTGGCCTATGTCCGTGAGGTGTTCAATTTTTGCAGCTTGGCAATTGTGCTCTTCGTTGATGCGGATTATTTCCAGGTGAACATTTTCAGGCGTGTGGCTTCGTTATGCTGGCGTTCTTCCAATTGATGATGAGTGAGTTTAATTGGAGCGTTTTCTTCGACGATGCGGGCTTCATTTGACTTGTCGCCATTCATCTTCAATGTGGGCAGGCTCTGGAGCACTCAAAAACTATTATTTTCAAAAATTTCTCTTCTTCCTCCTTCAACAGAACTGCGAAATTATCAGGCACCTCTCGAACCTTCGGAGCCTTCGCCTGTCCCGCCAGTTCAGTTCAGCAAGTAATCGTTCCACGACCCCACCTCAAACCCATGTTCTACGACCACATGTTCAACGGTCTCCTGCGTGCGATCAGTAACACGAGGGGTCATTGAGCTCAACAATTGCACGCGCCTCGCCAACACTTATCGAGCTCCTCTCGAAATTCGGGGCCTTTGCCTCTCCCGTCAGTTCAGCAATCAATCTTTCTACGACCCTCACAACCCAATGTTCCGCGACCACATGTCCAATGGTCTCCTGCGTGCGATGATAACATGATCCAGCTTCTCAAGGTCATTGAGCTCAACAACTGCACGCGCCTCTCCAACGTACCCTCCTTCAACTGCTTCAGAAGTCTCGCCAACACTCTCTCCAACACTCTTGCCAACACTCTTGCCAACACTCTTGCGAACACTCTTGCCAACACTCTTGCCAACACTCTCGCCAACACTCTCGCTAACACTCTTGCCAATACTCTCGCCAATACTCTCGCCAACGCTTTCGGTGTCTTATATTCACGGGGTGCATGTGTATCTGGCATCACTCTTGCCGAGGTCATCGCTGTTTGTCACTCCCTTCGTTTTGTCAACGTCTCTCACCCCTCGTTCAACAACCCCCCGCCACCTCTCCGGCACCCGTGCCTCAGACGGTAGCCACGAGGTCGCTCCACGCAGGTCAAACAGTCCACCAAGTCAATGTCTAGCTATAATGTCCAACGAAACAAATAGCACGGACCCCGCAAGAGGACCCATCGATGTCTAGCTATAATGTCCAACGAAACAAATAGCACGGACCCAGCAAGAGGACCCATCGATGTCTAGCTATAATGTCCAACGAAACAAATAGCACGGACCCCGCAAGAGGACCCATCGATGTCTAGCTATAATGTCAAACGAAACCAACAACCCGGACCACGCGAGAGGACCCATAAAACGTTCTAATTAAATGATATGTATTTGACGGTAGAAAAACCGGCCCTTGTAAACATACGCTGGGAGGGAGGGTGGTTGAATAAAAGCGAGTGCGAATGTACATGAAAGCGAATGTACGTAGAAGTGCGAAGAGTAGCGTATTGGGCGGAAGTGCAGAAAAACCCCAAGAACAAGATACGCATAACCCCAACTGCAAAATAGGAAATATACACCCGCTTATGCAAATCTGAACGAAACATGATTTAACCCGCCGACGTCCAAAACGAAGACAAGGCGTTCGGCGCCAGAAACCTCGGCGCCGAGAACTTTCCTGCATCCATTGACCTGTGGTCTCTCGAATGAGCCCACTCAATCTGACTGCTCGGGTATATCCTTAGCCGAGTTTTGCCTCTTCGCCAACGTTCTTGGAACGGCCTTTGCTAAATGAAAGCATTCTCCTTTGAGCTCCGATTTCTGAGATGCAGGTCCCACCAAAGGAAGGAGCACCTCCTTGCGAGACCTACGGGGAGCCACATCTAGTTGTGTGGTATGTATTACATTGTTAAGGGTTGCATGATTGCATGCATCGATCCGTCTTCCGCCCTTCCACAGCTTGAAGAGGAAGTTATATTTTTTCCTCTATGTCGATTATCAACCAACTCTGGAATGCCTAACAAGGATAAGGGCAACTAACACAAGTAGCATGTCCACAGTGCCAATTCCCTTCCCGTGACGTACACCTTCCGATGTTGCCGCAATCATGTTGGGCTTCGTTAAGGGCTATGCCCGTAACATACGGAACTTGGCTCTGGTCGAGAAATCATGGCGCAATCCCCCACACACTTGCTGTTCACATATGCTTCCGAACTGCCTCGGCAAAATTCGCAGTGATAAACTCTGTGTCAGAACTTCCCGGTCAACCTTTCCCGCCTTTCCAGAGGCTCAAACGCCGAAAACACCCTCCGCCACCTTGCCGGGTCTTGTGCCAATATAATTTCGTTCAAAGTATTCAAAAACCTCATCCTCTTGACCATGAGCTCTCATTTGCCACGCCTCACTGAACTATCCCTCAACGGCTGCACTTGCAATCAAAGACGGAGCGTTCATAACCGCCATCAAAGGTTGAACCACTTAGACCTCGGAGATCAATGTGGTTGAGTACTGTGAAATCACCAAGCTCCTCCCGAACCTTTAGAGCCTTCGTCTGTCCCGCGATCAACTATTCTTTCGTCGCATATCGAGCGCTCTCCTGGGACACATGCTGTTTTCTCAAAGTTATCGAATTCAATAAATGTGAGTGCCCCAATAGCTCACCCATAATTACTTTCAACGTCTCGCCGACACCTTTGAGTATCTGGTCCTCACGGGGTGCGGTCAAATCTCGGCATCACTCATTTTCTTTGATAATTAGTTTAAGGCGTATGACTTCTCCTTCAGCCTTTTCTTTACTGATGATATCATCATCACCCCTTACACTGCTGCTGAGGGGCAATGGATGATTGACTTCTGTGAATATTGGCTTGTAGTGAATGGTATGGAGCTCAACCCCAAGAAGTGTAGTTATATCAGCCCTATTGATTGTACTGTGCTAATTAGGGGCAAGCAGTGCCCTCAACTCTCCTCCTATGTATACCTGGGCATACCATACACTAATAAAGAATTTGACTTTGTCAATATGGCATAGCAGAATATGGCCAAAGTAGAACAAACTCTTTGATTCTACCATGCTTGTGGTCCCCTCTAGTTACTAATGTTCAAGTTGGCCATCATATGAACTTTTATCAGAACTCAGCCTCTCTCTCCTCTATGCTTCCTGTCCAGCTACTACTACAGAACTTTAGATTTTGAAGTATTCTGAGAAGGTCTTTGATAATGCTATTGCTTGGGCAGTCAGATTATCTAGCTGTTCCTTACTTGGTAGTTTGATTCTTGACCTTCCTTCTTTCCTCCATTATATGTCAGACCTCTGCTTCATATTCCAAGCTTATTTGGATTAGTGTGATAAGTCCAGCAATAATCTTATCAGCTCTCTTAATGAGTGCTTTGTCATATATCCCCTGGGTTCTATTATTGCCAAGTTCTGATATTAGACCTTTGGCTTAACTTCCTTGACTGGTACTGGGACCTTTATCTCTAGGTCTACAAGACTCACCCACTATGATCCTTCCACCAGACATTCCTCTGGGATCAGTTGCTTCAGAAATAGGCCTCTTCCTCTCAGGCTCTAGTTTGGTATATAATGCTCTATAGCTGCTTGTATTTGCAGAAAGCAGACCATATTCTCTTCTTCCCTCTCCAGCTTATGTATTTTGTACTTGCCTGGTACTATGGCTACTTTGGTCAACCCCACCCCTGCTCTTGTTGAGATCAGTTTTACTGAGACTATCTCTGCAGATGTGGTCTTCTTAATGGTTCATATTCTACCTTCTGAGATACATAATACTAGTTATAATAATCTTGACTAGTTTATTGATGATAAGTAGTAGGAGGAACTTTATGCCTATTCTCTTCATACTCTTCACAAAACAGTCTATCATACTATTGATACTATATATAATTCTAGTAGTTATCTTATAGTTAAGGTTTGTCTGAATAAAATAATGAAGATGGTTGGATAATTAAGTAATTACACATTTTCTTTCTTCCTTTCTCTCTTCTTATTTATCTTATTAATTCCTCTTATTGTTGAGAGTGTGGGAATTTTCATTTTATATCAGTTATTTGATATTCAGTTGTCAATACTTGTTCTTATAGTTGATACTTAGTATTTATATATTTTAGTTTAGTTTCTTTTATCTTGCTTATATTTATTTTTTTATAGCTATGACAAAATGGTTTATCTAGCCTATCTCTTTAAGTGGTCACCTCTCTGGCCTTATTGTTTCTTCTTAGTTAGTTGTTTACTTTGCCAATCTATTTTTACTTCTTTTATCATAATTATAATATATTTAACTACTTTTAAAAGTAGTTGAAAATTTCTCAATAGTCCTAACTTCTTTCTCTTTTCTCATTATTAGTGGTTTTGATATTTATTGTACTATTATACTTTGTCTATTCTACAATAATAAATTATCATTTGAAGCCTAACCCTAACCCTAACCTAACCCTAATCTAAGTCACTCACATGATTCACCCATTTGGTTAGACTTGGCTTATGGCCTGAAGCTATTCCAAATTAAGAAAGTCACTTTGATTAGCCAATCTCTTATTAGATATAAATACTCATATTTTCTATAATTTACATAATCTATATTTTACAATTTCTAATAAATAAACAAATCTACCTATATCTATTTCAGTAATATTGGCCACTTCCTCCATTATTAGTAATGATGATCTCTTCATATACTTCAGTATTAATCTCTACTATATTGAGTATTATGGTATTAGTCTTCTCTCTTTTAATTTTAGTAAGAGTAGTCTTTAGTAATATACAGATTATACAAAGATGTATAACTGATATTAGTATATTTATCATTACTATATAATATAGAAAATGATGACAAGATTACAATCTTGTCTAATTTAGAAATTAAACACCCATATCTCCAAGTCTCTCTCATACCTAAGTTCTTATATATAATAAGCACAGTCATCCAAAAACTAGTTTAGAAATGACCCTGAATACTAGCCATATAGACTCCTCAGCTGACCAGAATTTAGTTGAAGAGATGGCTATAATAAGAAAGCAGATCTCCAAACTGCTAACTTAAGTGACCAATTTGGCTAAAATCAATACTCAGCTAATGGTATAGCTTGCTGTGTAATTAGTACCCACTACTCTCCCATTATCTGGTACTGCTTCAGAAAGTATCTCAGTCACTCTGTCTATCACCACTCCTCCCAAGTCATTGGCCCCTCTCTCTGACTAGTTCTGCTGTGAATATATAGTCTAAGGTCTAAAAACAGTAGACAAGTAGACAACTAAAGCTATCACATTATAGTCTGGTATACTGCTAAAGGAGATAACTCCCATGGTTGTGCCTCAGGCTGCTAAAGCTGTACTCCTTAAAAAGAGTAAGACTAAGGCTTTCAGATCAGTGCCTCAGGCTATATCTATAGAACTCAGTATTGTCAGTCTATCTCTATTACCTTCTTCAAGCCCTGTCTCTCTCAAATTATATATTGCTGCTATCAAGAAAGTTTCTATCAAAGATAGGACTCAGACATACCCCAAGCAAGAGAGGGCCACAACTGTGACTGCTTTCTTATATATATGACCTACAAGCCAATCTCACATTTGTCACCAACTGAGCAGACTACTAGGCTGTAGCATATTTATATCAATAGCTTGCCCATTTGAAGATCAGGCAGATCTGAAAGAACTTGTATAATCTTTATGTAATATTGTAAAAGATTCTCAATATATTATATATCTTACTATTAATCATTGAATTCCTTTTGTATTCATATTTTACCATAGCATTCTAAAAGAAGATGAGGGTGTTTAAGTTCTCAGTGCTCTCAGCCTGGGACCCTGCACTTTTCAACAATAAGAATACCATAGAGACGGTGAAAGCTCTAGTCCTCCAGTCCTTTCATACTCAGGTCTAGCAGATAGCAGACAATACCATTGCAAAGAGGACAAAGGTGCAGAACTTCTACAATGCTTGAGCCATGGAACTTGACCTTGCCCTCTCCTCTCTTGCTTCCTTGTCAGCTGGTCCCACTTCAAAGGTAGGTAGTATTGTTATTATAACAGATGAAATGGTAATGGATCTTAAGATAGAAGCTATACTTTGAGTAACTTCCAAGCTATTGGTATTAATACATCTGGCCCACAATGAGAGTTGGATTCCCCAATACATATGGACTAACTTAGGACAAGTTTGATGTACTCAGTTGATTGATTGGTCCAGTCCTCAATATTCTTTTTATTTATGAAAGTTGATATATTGCTCTGCATCTCTCTCTACTTATTCATATGTCTTCTCTGCCTCATTACATAGGATCATAGGTCACCAGAATAGTGGTCTCATGGTCCTTGTGTCAAACTGATTTGCACCTCTTATTTCTGAGTCCTCTATTAACCCCTTCTATATCTGGCTCACATTCTAGAACCTGGCTTTTATTGGGGTTCATTCCCCCCCCCTCTCTTCTGATTGGTGGCTTTTGTAATCTTGTATCTGGCCCATTTCTGAGTAAGTTCCTTTTGATTAATAACATCAACATGCACTTTGGTGTTTACTTTGGTAATATCACCTCTGGTTCCTGAGATTGGATCAATATAATTGATCTCTCTAGGATGATATAGATACTGAACCACCTGATATCAGTAACTATATCCACATACATTAATTATGCATTAACCACTGCATCTCTCCATGCATCCTCTCCTGCTCTGCTCCACCTGTCTCTACTGAACACTTCTCTCTTCTTACTGTCTCTTTCCCCTTCTCTCCCTTGCCAGTTGCTATCTTGGTGGGTGTCTGCGATTTCTCTACAAAATACTTGACTAATTTAGTCATTCAAGCTCACCTTTGGGAATCTTTGGATATCATTTATGATACTATTATATAGTCCATCTACTCTGTTCAGAACCACATCTCTGGCTTTTACTCTGTAGAAGATTACTAAGATTTTGTAATTTCTCTTGACTTTTATTTGACCTCTGGTCTACTGTTTATCCATGAGGACATTCTGGGCTCTTATAATACTAGGAAAATTAGGGCAGTGATGCTTCTGGAGCAAGACCATATCTTCAGTCTCTGATGCCATCTGAGGTTTCAAGTAAGCATACTACTCTATCCTCTCTGCTTCTCTCCAGTCTCACTCCTCTGCTATCTCAGTGTTCAATTATATAGTTACACATTTTACCACTATCTTTGGGCAGCTGAATGCTTCACTCTATCATAATGACTCTAAAGATGTCTTCCACCTTAGTGTGGGTACTCTTGGATGGCAGTCTTAGTTTGACCAATCTGTAGTTTGAGAAGGGCCATCTATAGCTATCTCCTTATAAAGGCCTATGGGACTGACACATTGTATATCTGGATTCTTTGAGTGATAGTGGGCAAGAAGAATGCTCCTTGTAGTCTGTCAGATGCCTTATCCTTCTTCTTCAGTTATATGTACATAAAGTGGGAACTCATATCTTATCACTGAAATACTGTCTTCATTTCTCTAATTCTCAAGGAGGAGTCTCATATAATTGATAGTTTTCACCCTATTACTCTTACCAAGATATTTTACCAGCTCTTTGAGCACTGTTTGGAAAACTATGTCAAGAGCAAAAACAGCTTAACTCTAATGTTTTACTATCAATATGACTTCTAAACCTGCTTCTCTTTTCATGTCTAGCTTTCACATAATATATGGGCTAAAAGATGGAGTCACCAGGTCTTTTTGGACCTCTGGCAGGCTTACGATCAAGACTCCCTCAAGCTGACTTAAGATATAAGGAGCTGATGCAGCCCTCCTTAGTATTATATATATTACTATTCTCATTAAATGATTATTAATGGTCTTGTTACCTCTTTGGTCTCCACTGAGTGTAGTTGCTTTCAGGGCTCTCTCTTCTCTCCTTGGCTTTTTAACATCTTTATTGAACCTCTCACTGATTTCTTTGATAAATAATTTAAGAGAGTATGATTTCTCTCTTGGTCTTTTCTTTACTAATAATATTGCTCTCACTTCTTGTACTGTTGCTGAGAGGTAGAGGATGGTTAACTTCTGTAGAGATTGGCTTATGGAGAATGGCATGAAGCTCAACTAGGAAGTGTGATTATATTGGTCCTATCAATTATACTATACTGATTGGGGGAGAGCCATGCCCATGGCCCCTCTCTTATATATTTCTGGATATGCTATATACTAATAAAGGATTTGACTTTGTCAATCTTACATTGCAGAATATGGCTAAGACAGAATGTACTCTTAGTTTCTGCTATGCTTGTGGTCATCTCTGATAGCCAATAGTCAAGTTGGCTATTATATAAATATTTATCAAATCTCAGTTAGAATATGGCCTCCCCCTTCTCTGTACTTTCAATCTAGCTACTACTATGGGGCTTCAGGTGTTGAAGTACCCCAAGAAGGTCTTTGATAATGTTATTACTTAAGCAGTTAGATTTTCTGACCAACTCTTACTTAGTAGCTCAATTCTTAGCCTTCCTTCTTTTCTTTATTACATGTCAGACCTCTGCTGTATATTCTAAGTCCATTTGGATTAGTATGGTAAGTCTGGCAATAACTCCATTGGTCTCCTTAGTAAGTACTTTATCATATATCTCTCTGGGTTCTATTATTGATAAGTTCCAGCATTAAATCTCTAGGCTTAACTTCCTCAACTGATACTGAGATCTCTGTCCCAAGGTCTGCAAAACTCACTTACTCTGTTCATTCCTCTAGTCCTTTCTCCAGGATCAGCTATTATAGAAATGGACCTCATACTTTCAGGCACTGGTTCAGTATATAATACCTTATAACTACTTGTGGTCACAGAAGATAGACTGTATTCTCTCCTTCTACCCCTGGCTTGAGCATTCAGTGCTTGCCTGATATTATGACTACTTTGGCTAGACTCACTCCTTTCTCTGTAGATATTGGCTCTATCAAGGCCATTTTCACATGTATGGTCTTCTCAATAGTTCATATTCTGCTTTCTAAGATCACTCTTAATGTGATAATCTCAACTTGATCACTGTTGATGAGTGGCAGGAAGAGCTTCATGCCTATCTTCTTCATGCACTTCATGAGACAGCCAATTATGCTATCAATGCTATATGCAATTCCAGTAGCCATTTTGCAATCAGATTCTGCCTGACTAAAATCATAAAGATATTTGAGTAATTAAGCAATTATATATTTTCTTTCTTTTTTCTCTCTACTTATTTGCCTGATTGGTTCTCTTTAATTGTTGAGAGTATATTGAATTATTTATTTCATATTAGTTATTTGATATTTAGTTGTGGATACTAATTTCTATAGTTGGTACCGAGTATTTATATACCTTTACTTTAGTTTTCTTTATCTTGCTTGCATTGTATTTTTTATATAGCTGTAACAAAATAGTTTATCCAGCCCATCCTCTTGAGTGGTCACTTTTCTGACCTTATTATACTTCTTAGCTAGTTGTTTACTTCACTGGTCTCTTTTTACTTTTTGTATCACAACTGCTATATATTTGACTACTTTAAAATATAGTCAGAAATGTCTCAAAAGTCTTGACTGCTTTTCTTTTCTCATATTTAGTGGCTTTGCCATTTATTATACTGATGGACTTTGTCTATTTTATAATAAATAAAATATTACTTAAAGTCTAACCCAAATCTAAGTCACTTATGTAATTTTCCCATTTGACTATACTTAGGCTATATGGCCTGAAGCTATTCCAAATTAAGAAAGCAGTCACTTTAATTAGCTAAACCTCTCATCAGGTATAAATACTCTCATTCTCTATTATTTTTATATTGCACAAATAAAGATTATATAATCTATATTTCACAATTTCAAATAAACAAACAAATCCACCTCTACTAATTTCAGCAATATCAGCCACCTTCTCCATCATTGGCATTGATGTAAATGCCATCCATATCTTTGTATACTTTGGTACCAATTACCACTATGCTGAGTATTGTGGCATCAGTCTCCACTCTTTCAGTTTTGATGAGAGTAGCCTTATGGTGATGTGTAGGTTATGTGGAGATATATGACTAATATTGATATATTTATCATTACTGCATAATGCAGAAGATGACGATGAGATTGTAATCTCATCTAATTTCAAAACTGAATACCCACACTCTTCCATCTCTTTCATGTTCCTGTCTCTCATATATAATAAGTATAGTTATTCAAATATGAGTCTGCAAAAGATCCTGACTGTTGGCCAAACAGGTCCCTCAGCCAACCCCTATTTCATCAAAGAGATGGCTATAATGAGAGAGCAGATATCTGATCTACTGATTGAATAATTTGATTAAGATCAATATCCAGCTATTGGTACAGCTTACTGCACAATCAGTGCTCACCACCCCACCATCATCCGGTGCTCCTTTGTGAAGTACCCTAGTCACCCCATCTACCACCACTCCCCCCAAGTCATCAGCCCACTCTCTGACTATCCTTACTATAAATACATGGTCTAAGGCTCAGAAATGAGCAGCCAAGTAGACAATTAAAGTTACTGCATCATAGTCCAGTATATTGCCAAAGGAGACAACTTCCACAGTTGTGCCTTTAGCTGCTAAAGCCACACCCCCTAAAAGAGTAAGACCAAGACTCCTGAACCAGTACCCCAGGCTATACCTGTGGGACCTAGAAAAAGTCTGTCTCTTTCTCATTCTTCAACTCTCACCCCCTCTAAATCATATGCTATCACTGCTAAGAAGGTTTCTATCAAGGATAGGACCCAGATATACCTTGAGCCAGAGAGAGCTGCTGCTGGTCCTCTCTCTCATATATGACCTACAAGCTGACCTCTCATTTATCACTAACTGAGAAGAGAGCTAGACTGCAGTATATTTATATTGATGACTTTGCCCATTTAAAGATCAGACAGATCTGAAAGAACTTGTATATCATCTATATGATGTTATCAAAAGATCCCAATATATCATATATCTCAGCATTAACTATTAAATTCCTTTTGTTTCCTGATTAAATCGAGTATTTCAAAAGAAGATGAAGGTACTCAGGTTCTTCATATTCTTGGCCTGAGACCCTATACTCCTCTAAAACAAGAATACAGTCCTCTCTGGATACTAATGGTCATGTTGGCCATCATATAAATATTCATTAGGCCTTAGCTAGAGTATGGCCTTCTCTTTCTTCATATCTCCTATCTGGCTACTACCACAGAGACTCAGGTGTTGAAGTATCCTGAAAAGGTCTTTCATAATACTATTTCTTGGACTGTTGAGTTCTCTGGCAGACCCTTGCTTAGCAGTGTAATTCTCAGCCTCTTTTTATTTATCTCTCACACATTAGACCTCTGCTGTATATTACAAGCCCATTTGGATTGTGTGACAAGTCTGGTAACAATCCTAACAGCCCCCTTAGTGAGCACTTTATCATATCCCCCAGGTTCTATCATTGACAAGTTCTGGCATTAGACCTCCTGGCTTGACTTCCTCAACTGTTACTGAGATATTCATCTTTAGATTTATAATACTTGCCCACCCTGCTCCTTCCTTTGCTCCTTTCTTCAGGCCTTTCAGAATAAGCTATTGCAGAAATAGGCATTCTTCTATCAAATACTTGTTCAGTATATTATACCTAATGGCCACTTGTAGTTATAGTGAGCTGACCATATTCTTTCCTTCTCTCTCTGGTTTGTACATTCTGTACTTATCTGGCACTATAGCTACTTTGGCCAATCCTGCCTCTGAACCCATGGAGATCAGTTTTATTATATATAGCCATCTTCATAGGTACAGTCTTCTCAATGATTTATATTCAGCCTTTTGAGATAATTCTAATTGTGATCAATTGGACAGATTTACTGATGAAGAATTACAGGAGGAACTTCATGGCTACCCTCTTTATTCTCTTCAAAGACAGCCTACTTTACTATTGATACTATGTATAATTCTAATGGTCTTCTTATAGTTAAGTTCTATCTGACTGAAATTACAAAAATACTTGGATGATCAAGTGATTATATATTTTTTTATTATTTTTCTTCCCCTTACCATCTCTGGTTGGTTTACTAATTATTGAGAGTGTATTGAATTATTCCTTTTATGTTAGTTACTTAGTATTCAGTTATTGATACTTATTTCTGTAGTTTGTCCAGGGCATACATATATTTATTACTCCCAAAACGAATATTTGAAGAAATTTGAAGTGGATATATATGGTATTTGAATCAAATTGATTCCAACATTGTTTTGATTTCCAAATTAGAATACAAACATTTTCCTCAATACCTCCATGAATATTTATCTGATTTTGGTGATATTGGTGTAATTGAAGGGCCTTTATAGGGAGCTTTTCAAAGACACTAGTTTCATCAAATCAGATGGAAACTCATGGAGTTATTGAGGAAAACATTTGTGTTCTAATTTGGAAATCAAAAAAATATTTGAATCAAATTGAATCAATTTGATTCAAATACCATATATATCTACTTTGAATTGATTCCAATATTTATTTTAGGAGTACTACATATATTTTATCATAGCCTTCTTTATCTTTGCTTAGCATTTTTATCTTCTTTATAACTATAATAAAATATTTTATCTAGCTCATTTCATTAGATGGTTCTCTCTCTGGCTTTGCTGTTCTTCTTAGCTAGTTGTTACTTTACTAGTCTGTTTTACTTTTAATATTACTTCTACTGAGATATACTTGACTACTTTTAGAAAGCAGTCAAAAATCTCTCAATAGACTTGACTATTTTTTCTTTTCTCATCTTTGGTGACTTTGCTGTTTATTGCACTAATGTATCATATCTATTCTATAATGAATAAATTATTACTTAAAGCCTGACCATAATACCAACCCTAACTCTTCATTCTCTCTTCTCATCTACTCTGGTTGGTTCTCTTATTGTTAAGAGTATATCAAGTTATTCATTTCATATCAGCTACTTAGTATTCAGTTATCAATACTTGTTTTCATAGTTAGTCTGAGTTATATATATCTTTTATTTAGTTTTTTTATCTTTGCTTATAGACTTTACTTTTTCTATAGCTATGACAAAATGATATATCTAGCCTGTCTCCTTTAGTAGTTATCTCTCTAGACTTATTTGTTCTTCTTAGCTAGATGTTTACTTCACTGGTCTCTTTCTATTTTTTGTATTAATTTTATAATAACAGTATTGACTGTTTTTTAGCAATCATATTTGTTGAGACTTTTTGGAATGTTTTTTTTTTTTTCTTATCTTTAGTAGTCTTGTCATTTGTTGTACTGATATATTTTGTCTATTCTATATTAAATAAATTATCACTTGAGACCTTACTATAACTCAAGTGATTTCTCCTTTAGTTAAACTCAGCTTTATAGACCAAAGCTATTCCAAATTAAGAAAGCAGTCACTTTGATTAGCTTAGCCTCCTATCAGATTTAAATACCCCCTTTCTTATGACAGGCTTTCTCTGCTACAATTCACATTATACACACTTTTACAACACACTTTCAAGTTGTTTATTGGAGAAAGTTACTAAGGCAATATCAATCAGTAAGCAAGATGACATGCATACTAGGTCAGGCAGACCTGGGGCCTTTGACTGGCAGCATGTTGAGAGAGGGAATGGTCTGGGGATGGAGTCTTTTGGTGGCTCAAGTGGACAGGACAGCTTGGGCAGTAGAGGAGGCACTGGTGGGGGAGCTGGTAGGCAGCAGAGAAGAAGCTTTGTGGACATGCTGAGGACTGGGGGCTGGCCAATGGGTGTCCGCAGGGGACAGGCTGGAGGGAAGGGGAAGCAGAAGGCTGGGGATGCTGGGGGAGTGAGGCCTTCGCAGGTGGGAGGTGGAGGAAGTAGAGTAGCAGCTGGAGGTAGTGGTGAGACTACTAATGGTGGTGTGATGGTGAATCAGGAAAAAAAAAGAGATGTGACAGCTGATGGCCAGGGGGGGCAGGGGTTCCTGAAGCAGAAGAGGGACCTAACAGATAGTGTAATGGGACTGGCCTCAGGAAGTCAATCTTGGAGTTCGTGGTTACCTTGTGCTTCTGGGACTTGGCAGTGATGGTAAGGATGGTACTGGGGCTTATTTCGAAGCAGGTGGCTAGGGTGGCCTTGGTGAAGTTCTTGAAGGGTCTGGAGGGGGTTGAGGTGGGCTTTGAGGAGGCAAGCCCTCTGGATGAGGCTCTGAAGACTGGAGTAGTGGTTGGGGAGTTGGTGGTCTCTATGGTGAGGTGCTTGAGGTGGGACCCTGGGGTGGTGCAGCTTCTGATGAGGGGGGTGCCTACAGTAACTAAGGAGGAGACTAGGAGGAGGGTAGAGAAGGTGATGATAGAGTATAGTGATGTTGTGGACATTGGCTTCCAGATGTGGGAGGGGACAACATTTAGGATGGGCAATATCGATGTCAGGATTAGGCTGGTGGAGAAGGAGGCCACCGGGAAGACAAGTGACTGGCCCTCAGTGCTGATGTGGGGAGCCTTCATCTGTAAGATGTCGAAGGTGAAAGGGAGTAACAAGGAGGAGGAGGACTTGTTGGAAGTGCTGGAGGAGCTGAGTGGTGTGGTGGAGAGGAGGGCAAAAGCCTGGAAGCAGTTTGAAGAGTTGACACATTTGGAGGTGGTGGATGGAAAGCTTATCCATACTGACAGGAGACAGTGGAAGAGGGCACAGGGGCACAAGAGGCAGAGGGAGCTGTTGGCAAGTATGACAGGAGAGGAGAAGAGGAAGGTAGACAGGGCTGAGGAGGCTGGAGGCATCAAAGCCAGTGTATGGGTGAGCAAAGGAGGGGAGGAGGGAGAGGTGACTGAGGAATGGGTGGCAAAGGTGCTGGGCAAGGATCTCTATACCAATGGTACTTTTGAAGTTTGGGAGGAGGAGTCAGATGGCACCCCCCCCCCACTTGTCAGGAGGGGCCCAGTGGGGAAGAGAGGAGTGGTGGAGGATGTACTGATGCAGGGGGCCCAGTGAGTTCACTTTGGGGTCCCGGATGTGATGAAAGGGGGTCAGGTGGTGGCAGTTGGCAACGACGAGCTGGTGGATATCCCAGAGGAGGGGTGAGATGAGGCTGCCAGTGTAGGAGTTGATACTATGATGCTGGATGTAGTGTGGCCTGGGACTCCTGGAGGGAAGGAGGTGGGGAACCTGCTGTGGATGTGCACAGTGATGGATAACCTCATGGCTGAAGAGTTGAGAGAAGTAGACCTACGTGTCATGCCAGAGGAGTATTGGGTATGGATTCTGTGAGGAGATAGGGTGGTGGAGGCACTGAAGGTAGAGATTCTTACGATATTACTAGAGGAGGAGGGATATGAGGTAGATGAGGTGAGGAAGGCAGAGCTGGGGGTTGTTGCTGGTGAGCGGGCTGCCTACTGTTGGGCAGAGTGTCATGGTTTGCAGCTCTGGCAGGAGGCCTGTCTGGAGTATTGTGAGAATTTTGAGGAGAGGGAAGATGGGGTGATGGTAGAACTTCTGGGAGGGCTGGAGGTGCAGGAGGCTGGAGAAAGGGAACTTGCTGCAGAACATGACTTAGACCTGGGGCAAGAGGAGCTGAATGTGGGCTTGTAGATGATGGGATCCCTATATAATACTATTTCCTATGAACAGTATAACCAATATTTTCTCTCTGAATATGAATGGGTTAAGGGGAGCTGGACGGCATAAGAACATTTTTAATTGGCTCAAAGGATTGGAGGCTGATCTCTTTTTACTGCAGGATGTGTGGTGTGAGGATGAGGATGATCAGATGGAGTGGACTAGGGAATGGGGGGGGGCTACAGCTTGGTTTGGCAAAGTGGCGATTCTGGTGAAGAAGGGTAGAGGAGACTTGGAGGGAATCAGGAACTGGGGTGACTGCTTGGTCTGAGGAGAATGGCATTGGCCAGGGTGGGAATTGGTGAGAGTTGGCTCATGCTACTGCCCTGTGGTTAGAGGTGAGAGAATTGTGTGGATTAAGGAGCTGCTGGAGGAGGGTACTTTCTTGGAGGAGGGTGTTGATATTCTGGGGGGTGATTTTAATATGATTCAGGATCCGCGACTAGATAGAACTGATGGAGGGAGAAATGCCAGTGGGAGAAGTAGTGGTCTGGATGTGTGGGAGGAGGTGAAGAATCTTGGCTCCTTAGGGGATGTGAGCAGA
This sequence comes from Jimgerdemannia flammicorona, assembly GCA_003990745.1. Lineage (NCBI taxonomy): Eukaryota > Fungi > Mucoromycota > Endogonomycetes > Endogonales > Endogonaceae > Jimgerdemannia > Jimgerdemannia flammicorona. Next base: position 3,090 of record RBNI01000294.1, on the reverse strand, counting down.
ACATGGTGGGGCAACACTAGGGTCTATACACACTGGGTGAATGGCTTAGGAAAAAGGATTGATTGGATTCTGATAGCCGAATGTTGGGGTGCTGATGTTTGGAAGACTTTGGAGATAGAGTGGTGCCTGTGGTCTGATCACTGGGAACTATTAAGGCAGGGGCAGTTTGGGGGGAGTGGAGATGGACCTGGACATTGGCACCTTAACTCCTCTCTGCTGGCTAAGAGGGAGCTGTGGGATGTGTGGGTAGAGGACATCCAGGTGAAGGTTTCTTTCTGGAGGCAGGAGGGTTTGTCTGTGGGTATCCGTTGGATGAGATTGAAGGAGGCTGCGAGTGTCTATTGGGGAGGAGTTGGTAGAGAGGCTGGGAGATGGCAGAGGAAGCACATACGGTGTGCCTCAAATAGGCTGAGGAGATTGCAGTTAGAATGGGCTGATTTGCTTACCTCTGATGAGGTGGAAGATTGGAGGGTAGAGCAGGTGAAATTGGAGGTAGTGGAACTACAACAGGTGTTAAGAGAGGAGGAGGAGACTCATATGTGAGAGATGGCTGCCAGGCTAAGGTGGCAGGGACTTGAGGAGGGAGAGAGGCCTACTAGGTACTTGTCTAGGCTCCTCAAGGCTTGGAGGGTATAACATCGGTGAGATGGGGTCTTTGATGCTGAGGGGGAATTGTTGCATGGCATACAACAGATCCTGGGGGTATTAAAGAAGAAGTGGCAGGGTCTGTAGAGTGAGAAAGAAGGGAGTGCTGATGAAGAGGTAATTGGAGACATACTGGAGGAGTGGGAGCTGCCGCAGGTAGAAGGTCTTGGTGACTTGATCTTACCTGTACAAGAGGTGGAGATCCAAGGAGTCCTGGCAGCCACTAAGCTTGGGATGGCACCAGGGGAGGATGGGTTACCATGGGACATCTGGAAGAAAATGGCAAAGGTCCCTGGGGTGCTGGGCGAGATGGCTGCCCTATGTAACCATGTTCTTCTAAATGGCAAATGGGTGGGTGAGCAGGACTTGGGGCTGGTGGCCCTATTGTACAAAGACAAGGGCAGATGTGAGGATTGGAAGAATTGGAGGCCAATCATGCTTCTGGATATGGACTGGAAGTTAGTGACTAAGGTGATTGTTGCAAGGCTGCAGAGGGTTGCTCAACAGGTGCTGGGGGAGGAACAGTGGGGCTTTGTAGGAGGAAGACTTATCAGGGATGGGACTGCCTGGGTGTAAGGTATTATTGAAGGGGCCCGGGCCTGTGGACTGGATGATAGACTGGTTTTTTTGGACCAAGAAAAGGCCTATGACCATGTTCAGCAGGTTTGGCTGGGCAAGGTTCTGGACAGAATTGGTATTCCACCACAGTTTCAGGCTTCAATGTTGAATTTGCTGGAGGAGAGTAGGGTGGTGCTGATGTGTAATAGTCACAGGGATTTGGCATTTCCCTTGGAGAGAGGAGTTCCTCAAGGAGACCCACTGTCTCCTATCCTGTATGTCCTTTCCCTGGAACCTTTGATGGATAGGATCTGTCGAAAGATGGCAGAGCTCTCTATATATGGTGTGGAGTGGAAGGTGGGGGCCTTTGCAGATGATATAGTGGTTGGACTTGGATCAGTGGCAGATGTGGAGGCTCTTCGGGAAACAGTGGAGTGGTATGAGACACATTTTGGGGTGAAACTCTACTGGCATAAGTGTGAGACAATGGTGTTGGGGAATGGGTTAGTGGGAGAGGATGTCATTGGAACAATTGTCCCCACAGGAGAGGTGGTGCAGTATCTTGGTATCTTCCTCTCAGTATATGGATCAGTCCTGCCACAGATATGGTGGGAGAGGAGGGTGGTCATTTGGGGGGAAGCTCTAAAGAGGTGGGGGGGTCGTCACATCTCCCTGGCAGGGCGGGTGGTGATTCTGAATGTTTACTGGTTCCCTAAGCTGTGGTATGTAGCATATCACTTAGACTTTCCAGCATGGGTGGTGAAGAGGCTGATGAAGCTGGCTAGGGATTGGATATGGGCAGAAAGAAGGGCCCAGATCAGTTGGGGTACTCTTGTAGAACCAGTGCTTAGGGGAGGACTAGGCCTTGTCAACTTCCCTAAGTGACTACACTGCTTGCAAGCTTGGTGGCTGAAAAGGGCTGTTGAGCTACAGGGTGGAGGTTGGGTGCTACTGATGCAGAAAGTGTGGGAGATGAGATTCTCTCCCTGGAGGTCCTTGGGAGATCTACTCTCTTTGGTGGGTCTGAATGGAAGCTGAAGGTTATGATATAAGGGCTTCTGGTGGGGAGTGGTTGATGGTGCACACTAGATAGGCCTGCACTGGCAAGGCAATGAGGGGAAGATGGTGTGGGGCCCAGCTATGTGGAGGTGGGACTGTCTGCTTCTGGGGGGGGTTCCGCTCATGGAGTTTGATATTGGTGATAGAGTGGAGTGTCAGCAGGGACTTGGCCAGGATCTTTGGCCAAGTAGTTGGCAGGTGGTGAGGATTGGTGAGGAGTGGGACTGGGCAGGAATCTGGTCTTGGAGTACTGAAGTGAAGAGATGGCTTTCTCCCAAGTACTGGGTAGTATGGTGGCAAATGCTGCAGAGGAATGTAATATTAAACTTCCATGCTGGGCATCTGGTGGAGGGTGGCCGACTGGATTGTGAAGAGTGTTATAATGTAGGGCAAGCTGGGGGATTTGTGCAGATGCCGGAACATTGGCTGGGAGAGTGTGAGGTTCTGGGGAACTTTTGGATAGCTATAGGAGACCGGCTAGGTGTCAAAAGGAGGCTGGATGGAGAGAGAGATCACTGGGAGGATTTGGAATCTAGACTTGTGGGAGGTGTTGGCAATGAGTGGCTCACAGTAGGGAGGGTTATAGCAGTGTGGGTGGGGTTGGCCGGACATTGGCTTTTTTGAGAAGGGGCAACAGATAGGGTTACAGGAGAAGTTGTTGAGGTGAGAGGAGCTAGTGGGGGATCTACTGACTGGGTGGTGGGTTGGCTGGGGTCCCCAGGGTGGGTGACGACATTGTCTAGTAGAAGGGATCTGTAGTCAGAGTAGTGGGCAGGTGGAAATGATGTTTGACAAAGTGGTCTTTCATCGGGAGGGGGTAGAGGGGGG
>RBNI01000293.1:0-34311 GCA_003990745.1 Jimgerdemannia flammicorona | reverse complement strand
CCTCACATTCAAATTGTCCGCCATCCACCAAATGCCCTGAATGGAAATTCAGTATGACATTCCTTCGCAACATTCTCCACCATACCACCCAGTACTTGGGGGGAAGCCACCGCCGTACCTCTGCACTCCAGGACCATACACCGGCCCAGTCCCACTCCTCGCCGATCAAAACCAATCTCAAGCCATTCATGTAATAGATATTACTACTAGAAATTGTCTTAGATTACAGAAAATATCATTTCCAAGAGGTTCAAACCCCCAGCTGTAACATTGGGAGCCCTTGCCCTAGACAAGGATGGCCAGTCCTTACAAATGCACCAGCAGACCAAAAAAAAAAGAGAACCAAGACCTATTATCCTTGTATAACTACTATCATCAAGGATAGCCTTAATCTTGCAAGAGATAGAAGTGATGACATCTTTGAAACTGATGATGTCAGAAGTCAGAAAACTGCTCAGACTTTGCCAGAAATGATGTCATCAATAGTGATGTCATCAAAGACTAATCAGACAGCATCTAAATCTATAAATAGCTTAGCAGTCATAGTATAGTTAGATTAGCCTTATATGATGTGACTGTGAACTGACTCAGCAGTCAGATGATCTCTTGACATGTCAGATCACACTTATACTATATGACTGCATTCCAACTCAGTAAGGTACTAAGTGCTATATCTATATCCAGTATAGCTGAGATAGCCCCTCACTAGTATAAATACCCCCTCCCCCAGACCTCAGAATCTCAGACTTAAATAGACTTGAACACTTAAACAATTCGAACACAACTCCTGAGCACTTCCCCACAATATTCCTTCATACAAACTACTCCTAGTATAGCAATATCATGAATAGCGAATAAACCTATTTAATAACCCACCAACTACTCTTAAGTAAATCTACTCTCTGTTAGGTCTCACTCCTAACCCCATCACGAAATTTCCTAATTGGGTATTGTCTGCAGTGATATACCAATTCAACTAAGCTAGTCTTAGTTTCTTGACTTTCTGAAATATGGAAAATCCTGAACATCCAGAACTAGTTCAAAAAAGGACTTTGGTTGAGACATCAATCTGATCTAGAAATCAATAAGCATAGAGGATATACTCTATATGAAATTGATTTTGACCATAAGAAAATGGTCTTCCAGAATATCCAGAACTTCCAGAAAACCCTTCTAGAACTATATAATGGTTACTCTAAAAAGCAACCCTCTTACAACTTAGTAGTAGCAGTTTACAATCCAATTCCGCTTTAAGACACTTCCTCACTCCACTACAAACTCCTCTGAGAATTTTTACAAGTTGGTATAAAGCCCAATCTCTGAACTGGAATTTATTCCAAACCATCTGACAATCTGGAGAGAATTGAACCTGACATATAAGGACAATTTGACCTCCACACCTGCAACAAGTGGGATAAACTTCATTTGAAGAAAGAAATACTCCAGTTAAATTAGCAAATAGGTGAAACCCTATTCACCAAACTCCTTGCTCTACACTCAGCAAGTTAAGATGAAGAAGGTCTTATTGAAGCCTTCTTTACTCTTCTCAATAAGAGTTTTGTCAGCTCTACAAATCCGAGTGACCTAGGACAACCAGCAGCAGTCTTTTTAGCCTTAGTTTCTCATAAAGCCCAAGCCTCTATAGCTAAGTGGCTCAACTCTACTGACTTTCACTGTACTAGGACAACCAGCAGCAGTCTTTTTAGCCTTAGTTTCTCATAAAGCCCAAGCCTCTATAGCTAAGTGGCTCAACTCTACTGACTTTCACTGTACTAGGACCAAGACCACATTATACTACTGATTCCAGAACAGCAAGGCCTGCCATATTCTTAAGGAAGAAGTAAGAGAAACTCTTCATCAATAACCTGATCCCGAACCAGAAGCAGGCTCAGCTACAGCCCTACCTGAACCCAAAACCAATACTGAACCAGAACTCAACTTTGAATTAAGTTCATCCAAAATCAGATATACCACTGATTCTGTCTACTTCAACACTGAGTAAATCCAATTACATAGGGACCAAACTGAAGAGGAGGAGGAGTATCTCAGTGAATTTGATTCCAGATATACCACCGAAGAAGATACACCTCCATCAGGACAGAATACACCTATACAGCAACAGACAGCTATTTATTGAGCTCTCATCCCAGACCCACAACTATTACTTCAGCAACTTACACAGATCTAAAGAACTCCATTATACTCTGCACCAGTATCTCAAGTAGTACCAGTAACACTACTACCAGCAGTCCAACCATCTCCAGTAAACAACATGGCAAACCAACAGATTCAAGATCTCACAGCTCAGGTAGCCATAATGGCTACAACTATTACTGTCTTAGCTAAACAGACCTGACCTATCAAAAATCTGAGCCTACCTACCTTCAATGGTACTGCACAAGAAGTTCAAAGTTTCATTAGTGTAGTTGACACTAACTTTGAGGCTAATCAATAGACCAATGAGTGAGTTGCTGACTATCTTCTGACAAACAATCAAGACCACACTCTGGAATAACTTTTTGCTACCACTACAGCCTATGTCTACTGAGTTGTTACATTCTTCCAAGGACCCACCAAAGAATAGTAGCAAACCCTTCCTGAAAAACCCCTCATATGGGACACCTGACCTACAGTTGTTGCCCAAAATGCAGCAAATAATGCCCCAGGATATAGAGTCCATCCTGTAGCCCCTAGACTCAAACAACTCATGATTGCTCAATACCATAGTGAAACCATGATTGCTGAATCTCGAGTAAAACTCTGTAATCTCAAATTCAATGTATATAATAAGGAAGAATTCGAAACCTTCTGTATAAAACTTGAGTCACTCCTGAACACTGTTGGCCTAGAATATATCACCAATGACAAAGTGCAAAATGGTACAAGAGCAGACCATCTATTTGATGTACTACCTGAATGGCTTACTAGAAAAATCTGAGAACAAGGCTGCCCAGTTGGTTGTGATTACCAACAATAGTGTCTGGTAAGAATCAAGACCATGGTCAAGCGAATTCTAACAGCTGGACCAATCCTGCCCTGAAGACAATTCAACAATAAGGAAAAAACTTGGATCAAGAAAGAAGAACCCAAGCATGAAGCATCCCGAGCCCCCTCAACATCTATCTCATAGACACTCAGAAATCATAAATCCACTCAGCCAAGTACCTTCAAAAAACTCACTGAAGAAGAAAGGAATGAACCTCAAAGAAGCGAAGCATACTTCTATTGCCGAAAGACAGGACATATGGCCAGTGCCTGCTCTAACTGAAAACCCCAAACAGCAACCCAAGCAACTGTTACTATCCTGCACCACCTCAATAACTTGACCACCAGAATACTGGACTTTGTCAAGTTAAGACAAACTACTAAGGCCCCAACCAAAGGAAGTCAAAAGGCAGCTGGATATGACCTGTATACAGCCAAAGAAGCTACAGTCTCCAACCGAGAAGTCAAGCAAGTCTATACAGGAATCAGCATCCAAATTTCTGAAAGACATGTTGGAAGAATATGCTATCACAGTAGCCTAGCATTGAAAGGACTCTCAGTAGAAGGAGGAGTCATTGATGAAGATTATACAGGCAAAATTATTGTCCTCATCCAAAACCATAGTTGGACACTCTTCAAGATCCCCATTGATTTCTGCATTGCCCAGATCCTATTTGAAAAAATCAAGTCAACCCTGACAGTCAAGAAAGTCCCTGAACTACTACTCACTATTTGAGGATCTAAAGGATTTGGCTCATCAAACAAGGCCCCAGCCCAACCTACCATAAACAAAGAAGAATAATTCTACAAGAAAATCGAAGATGGATATATACCTAGTGGCCAATGCCCCTATGGTATTGGAATATACTCTTCCTGAATAATTGATGATTGCTTCTCTTGTATCAATGAACTGGCTCAAAGAAGAACTAATAGAAAGAAAACTCCTACAACTGAAATCACCACCATGACAAACTGCTTACACTCTAAGTTTTTGTCAACCAAGTATCTGTCAAGATTATGATAGACAGTGGTGCCTCAGACAACTTCATAAATGAAGAAACAGCCAACAGACTCAAGGTCTTCACCTCTCCAGTACAACAAACTCAAGCAGTTGCCATAGCTAATAGAATCTCATATGTCATTAGCAAGGAAGTCCACAATCTACCCTTCTGAATTAGTGACTATCGAGTATATGTTACCCTCCAAATTGTACTACTTCCTGACAATGAGATCATTCTTGGAACCCCATGGTTGAAACAAGAGAACCTTATGATTGATTGGGTAAACTATTCTCTGACCATCAAGAAAGGATGCCATAATTTCAAACTACAAGGTGAAAAGAACCCACTCAACTCTAGTGACCCTGGACCAAAGATCACTTATATCAACAAGCTATAACTTAAGAAATTAGCCAAGAAATGCCCTCTCTTTGCCATCTCTATCTGTCCATCCAAAAGAGAACCTGAGAACTCTGAAGAAGACTTTTCCAAAGTTGACAGCTATGTCAGACCACTACTTCAGAAATTTCGAGACATATTCCCAAAGAAACTTCCAAAAGGCCTATCTCCCAAATAAGCAGTAGACTATGCCATCAAGACTATCTCAGATACCAAGCTAGCCTTCAAGCCAATCTACCATATGTCTCTAAGAGAAATTGATGAACTCAAGAAGGAAATTGATGAACTCCTAGAACAAGGATTCATCAGACCCAGTATATTACTTTATGGTGCACCAGTCCTCTTTGTTGTTAAGAAAAGAGGAGACCTATGAATGTGTATTGATTACCAAGACCTCAACAAACAGACTATCAAGAACTGTTGCCCACTACCCAGAATCAATGAAATATTCGACAGACTTACCAACCCACAATTCATGAGCTCTTTTGACCTACAAAATAGTTACTGGCAAATTGCTATGAAAGAAGAAGACATCTACAAGACAGCCTTCCAAACTCACTATGGATATTTCAAATTCCTGGTTATATACTTTGGCTTAACTAATGCTCCAGCAACTTTCCAGACCCTAATGAATACTATTCTGTACTCATACCTAGACAAATTTGTTGTTATCTACATCAATGACATCCTAGTCTTCAGCAAAACCCTGAAGGAACATCTTGAACACCTCAAACTAGTACTACTGAAACTCCAAGAAAACTGACTCTTTGCAAAACTCAGCAAGTGTGAATTCCTTCTGAAGAAAATTCAATTTCTTGGACACATTGTCACACCAAATGGAATCAAAGTAGATCCCAGCAAAATCTCTACAATCAAGAATTGGCCCAGACTCAAGAAGCTGAAAGACCTCCAGTCATTCCTGGGATTAGCAAACTATTACAGGCGATTTGTTACCAATTTTGCTAAAATTGCTACTGCCCTTATCCAAATGACCAAGTATAACAAGAAAGAAGAACAGCCCTGGACTATGAAATAAGAAAAAGACTTCAACAATCTTGCAAATTGGGGACCTGAATAAGATACAGCCTTTTAAGTACTAAAAGATACCTTGATAACCACTCCAGTACTTCAAGTGGCAAACTCTGTCCTACTATATAAAGTTACTACTGATGCCTCCAACCTAGCTCTTAGAGCAGTGCTTATGCAAGAAGGACACCCTGTAACCTATCATTTCCGCAAGTTCAATGATGCTAAAATCAACTATGCAACTTACGAGAAAGAAATATTAGCTATCATAGACACTCTGATCTATATCTGGAAGGAGTATACTTTACTATATTGACTGATCACAAGTTATTAGTCAACATTAAGACCTAGGCTACCCTTTCTTGAAAGCAAGCCAGATGGATAAAAGTTCTCACCAACTTTGACTATGAAATCCAGTACTGCCCTGGCAAGGAAAATATTGTTGCCAATGCAATCTCCAGACTACCAATCAAAGAAGTTATTCAAACTCTCACCATGATTACAAACTATATTATGGAACAAATTATCATAGTATATGCTGATGATAAAGAAGCTCAAGTACTCCGAGAAATCCTGAGCAGTGATGATGCTGACAAGCATACCCAGTACAACCAATACCAACTCAAGAATAATACCATTTACTATAAGGATAGATTGTATGTTCCAAACAACCAAGACCTCTGAAGAACTATCCTATTCAAATGTCATGATGCCCCTACAGCTGGATATTTAGAATTTGACAAATGTTATAAAGTTATCTCCTGGAACTTCTATTGGCCCCATATGGCAGATCAGCTCAAGACCTATATTACTTCCTATGATGCCTGCCAATGCAACAAGTCCTCAACACTAGCAAAGCCTGGCCTACTCTACTCTATTCCAGTACCATCTACTAATTGGGAACAAATCTCTATGGACTTCATTGTACAACTACCCTGAACCAAGAATGGGAAAGATGCAATTGTTGTCTTTGTAGACTATCTCAGCAAACAAGCCCACTTTATACCAACTACCACCACTGCAACAGCACCAGACATAGCTACACTCTTGTTTGATAACATCTTCTGCTATTATGGTCTTCCTAAAATCATTGTTAGTGACTGAGATCCAAAATTTACTAGCCATTTTTGGAAAGCCCTCCATGTACACCTTGGAACAAAACTTGTACTATCCATAGCCTTTCACTCAGAAACTGATGGCCAAACTGAAAGAATGAACCAAACTCTAGAACAAATGCTAAGGAACTATGTTTCCTACAGATAAGATGATTGGCATAAACACCTCACTGCAGTTGAGTTTGCTTACAACAATAGCAAGCAAGCCTTCCTTGGAATGACTCCATTCTTCACCAATACTGGACAAAATCCAAACACCCCTCTGACACTTATCCAAACTACTGATGAACCCTCCACTGTTGAAGCTGTTGAAGAATTCCTACTCCAAATGTGTAATCTAAGCCAGATCACAATTGAGAACTTATCATGAGCTCAAGAACAATAGTTATAGTATGTTAATCAACACTACCAAGAAGAAACTTTTGATATTGGAGAAAAAGTCCTACTGGACATCCAAAGATACTGAGTTGATAACCTCAAGCACAGACTATCTACAAAGCTGAACAGCAAGTTTATTGGACCATTCAAAGTCATTGTACAGATCTCTCTGATCTTCTACAAATTGGTGCTACCAGACATCATTAGGATTCACCCAGTCTTTAATGTCCAATGTCTCAAGTGATACAATGAGAATAATGATGAGCTATTCACAAACTGAACCACAGAACCACTTACACCTGTTGTTATTAATGATTAAGAAGAGTATAAAGTTGAACAAATCCTCAACAAATGTGGTAACAAGAACCACCCTGAGTATCTTATCAAATGGAAAGGTTACCTAATTCACAATGCAACCTGGAAACCCAAGACCAACCTCCAGAATACTACTGACTTGGTTCAGGAGTATGACTCTCTGAATAACTAAAACTGAATACTCTGCACCTATCTATTATATATTGCTCTCCTGAATATTATAATTATCATAAACAAAAAAATCAAGAACTCAGCAAAGTCAAGACAAAAGAATACTGACCCTCTAGAAAAATAGCAAAACTGAAAGCCAGCCTATTCTCCCCATACCACTGGTGGGAAACAAGGCATAGATATTTAAGAAGATTTCTTAGAGGAAATTCTTCAGCAGTGAATGATGCCAGAATCACTTCCGGTGCACAGCATTGAACATATGACCCTTTAATATGTGAATCCAATGTATTAGGCAACTATACTATAAGCATATCACTTTCTGAAAAAATGGACTTTATTGGACTTTTGACCTCCCAAATGGTATAACAATACTAGAATAAATTAGAAGGTCTCAATGAGGATGTTGAAAGCTAAGAAGGAGAGAGTTGTAAGTATACAACCTCTAAGCTACCAAAATTGCATATCATCCTTAGAACTAATTTGAAAACTATATATGAGACTATAAACAAGTTACTGAAGAGATTATCTGGTTACACAAAATATACCAGTAAGCATGAGAACCCTCCACCAAGATACAAGAATACCAGAAGAAGTACTATAACCATAAGACTGACTCTGAATCTCTATAACTAGTCTGGTGTACTGTACTATTACAAAAGGAAACTGAAAGTACCAAAATCAAACCAAGACAAGAAGAACCCTATCTCATCTATCAAAATTTTTATGAACTGTACTTATCAACTTAAGACTAAGATACACCATAACTATACAAGACCTCATTACTTAGTAGAAGCAAAATACATTTGAACAACTTTATTCACTCTATTAGTGTCACCTCTGTTGGAGAGTGACAGATGCTTCATCTGAACTCAAGAAAGCCAACATCATCAAAATCAATCTCAAGCCATCACATGACAGATATTACTACTAGAAATTGCCTTGGATTATAGAAAATATCATTTCTGAGAGGTTCGGACCCCTAGCCATGACATTGGGAGCCCTCGCCCTAGATAAGGATGGTCAGTCCTCGCAAATGTGCCAGCAGACCAAAAAAAAAGAGAACCAAGACCTGTTATCCTTGTACAACTACTGCCACCAAGGACAGCCTTAATCTTACAAGAGATAGAAGTGACAACACCTTTGAAACTGATAATATTAGAAGTCAGAAAACTGCTCAGACTTTACTAGTAATGATGTCATCAATAGTGATATCATCAAATATTAATCAGATAGCATATAAATCTATAAATAGCTTAGCAGTCATAGTATAGTTAAATTAGCCTTATATGATGTGACTGTGAACTGACTCAGCAGTCAGATAATCTCTTGACATGTCAGATCACACTTATACTATATGACTGCATTCCAACTCAGTAAGGTACTAAGTGCTACATCCATATCCAGCATAGCCCAGATAGCCCCTCACTAGTATAAATACCTCTTCTTCCAGACCTCAGAATCTTAAACTTAAACAGACTTGAACACTTGAACAATCCAAATACAACTCCTGAGCACTTCTCCACAATATCCCTTCATACAAACTACTCCTAGTATAGCAATATCATAAATAGTGAATAAATCTATTTAATAACCCACTAACTACTCTTAAGTAAATCTACTCTCTGTTAGGTCCCACTTCTAACCCTATTACAAAATTTCCTAATTGGGTATTGTCTGCAGTGATATGCCAATTCAACTAAGCTGGTCTTAGTTTCTTGAACTTTCTGAAATATGGAAAATCCTGAACATCCAGAACTAGTCCAAAAAAGGACTTTGGTTGAGACATCAATCCAATCTAGAAATCAATAAGCATAGAGGACATACTCCATATAAAATTGATCTTGACCATAAGAAAACAGTCTTCCAGAATATCCAGAACTTCCAGAAAACCCTTCCAGAACTATATAACAGTTACCCTAAAAAGCAACCCTCTTACAATTCCTATAGTTCCTTCAGTCTTATATTCTGGGATCTTGGCTTCAGAGTAAAACTTCTTGATCTTGAGGGTGATGTCTGGTTCTTGTTTCTTCTCATTATCGCTGTCAGCTTGTAGTTCTGGAGGCTGGTCATCTTCTTTAGCTTTCTTTTTTACTTCAGCAGCTTCTTGCTCATGCTTCTGTTGGCAGATTTTTCTGACTGCACTGATACAGGACCAGCAGTCATTCAGGTGTTCAGAGTAGTATATTCTAGTACTATGGGGGTATCTTCCTTGAGGGGCATAGCTATTGATGATCTTGTTGTACCACTGCTCATCTGTGAGCTTGGGTGTCTTATTCTTGTTCTTATTCACTAAGTGTATGAAGACTTCTGTATCCTCTTCATCTCCTTTCTCTATCTGATAGAACTCCTTTATGAACATTGATAGAGACTTGTACCTTTCTTCCTCTATAGTTGATCTGTATCTTCTAGGCATTGAGGTCAATGATGGCCTTGGCCTTGTGAAGCTATTGGTTACCAATGAGAATGTCATAGTTGGTGGTACTTGTAACAATCACATCTACTAGGATGGTAGCTCTTCTTATCTTGATGGAGACTTCTTGAATTTTGCTAAGGAGGATAGCTTATATACTATCTGCTGTAATATAGACCATCTTGGTGGACTCTTCAATGTCTCAGCCTAGGCAGTCAATTGCCTTCTTGCTCATGAGGTATCCTTTAGCACTAGTATCAATAATGGCATCAAAGATACAATCTTTGATCTGATATAGGGTATAGGCTGATGTTTTGCACTGGTCTTCAGATTCTTCACCTGAGTCTTCTTAATCATCTTCTTATGCATTGTGAGCTTCTATGATCTTGTACTCTTAATTCTTGACAGTAGTTGCAAGTCCTACTCTTAACTGTTGTCTGAAGGTAGGGATTTTGGCTAGTTGTCCAAAAGTAGCATTGCTTCTGTTCCTTGAGGTCCTTGTAGATATCATACTGGTGGATCTTGGTCTTGTGCAGCTTCTGTTCCTTCTTGCTTTCACTTTCTCCTGAGACTGGAGTAGTGCCTTTAATGATTTGATAAGCAGCTTCATCTAACTCCATATCTTGATCAATCTCCTTAGGTTGGGTCTTGCTTTGGATAGTGACAGCTAGGATCTTCTTCAGTCTTCCAACTGGCTTGCTGTTGCTCTTCTTGTCATAGAGCTTAGACTGAGTTCTGGTATCTTTAGTAGTAGAGTAGAATTCGAGCTCTTCATAGTATTCTTTATCATCAGTATCACCAATCTCCTCAATGACCACTGTATTGGTTTGTTCTCTAGTTCTGGTAGCATTACTTGGTTAGGCTTTGTATCTTTTTTCAATCATGCAACTCTTTGTATAGTAGCCTTCTTCTCTACATCTAAAGCATGTGATATTGCATTCTTCTGTAGCAACTGCAAATCTTTATACTAGTCTCCTGTTGGTACTTCAGACTTCTCTAATAATATCACCAAGGTGTACAGTCATCTTGGCAAACTGCTTGGTGAGTTCCTTCACTGAATCAGCTTTGGCTACCTTGGGAGTAGGTGGGGATAGTTGTCTGTTTACAACTATAGTAGGTATGATACTAGTTAGCTTTGATGGCTCCATCTTGATACCAGTTATTTTCTCTATTGAGTGTTTAGCAGAGTGTCTGGCAGTCCAATATCTCTATACAAAGACTACTTTCTGATCAAGGGTCAGTGTAGCTAAGATAGACTGGATTGCTAGAGCAATTTCAGAGTGAACTCCTTTGAGGAAGTATAATAGTTCTAGTTTCTTTAAGAGGAAGTAACTAAATCTGAAAGTTTTGATTGGCCTAAAGTAGCTTGAAGAGATACTTAAAGGTTTAAGTATTCTTAAAGGATTTCTGGGAGAAAATATTCTGAGCTTTATTTAGGCAGAGAACAAGAATATTTATATATAATCTGAAAGAAAGATCCAGAAGGATCTTGGAAAGAAAGAGAAATGCCAAGAAATAGGTTCTCAGCAAAGCTGACTAATACTATTCTACAATATTCTGAAAGGTTCCATGACTAGCTAAGATAAGATGCTTGGTACCAAGGAAAGACAAGAATGTTCTAGTGGTGTCTGGGCATCAAGAGAAGGTTTCTAAGTAAGTAGAAGGTGACAGAACATAGTAGAATATTCAAGAAATGACAAGAAAAGACTAACTAAAAGATATAAAAATGTACTAAGACTAAATATGACTGTGAAATTGTTACATCCCTCCCTCCTTAAGAACTAATGTCCTCATTGAGTTCTTAGGTAACACAAGACTAGATATACTTAACCAAAATTTCTCAAACTTGAATTAGTGCATTGGTGGGGATTGGCCATTCTAATATAGGGCAGAGGACCTATTACCAGACTAACCAACTAGGAGGGGTCCAAACCCAGCTAGTAGCTTCATTTCAGTGGACTTCTCATTCATTAAATGTTCCGCTAGTTCTGGGGTCCCAAAGTAAACTTCTGATATATAAGGCACTAGTCATTGCCATAGGTTATCGATAATCCAAGGAAGTCACTACAGAGATTGGGCAATATGTTTTACCTTGAAGTCTTGAACTAGATCTTGAGAGTTCTTAAGGTTAACCAGTAGTTCCCAGGTAGTATCATATTCAGGATAACCCATCCACTTAACTAGATATTTAGGATAGTGGTAGTGGATTTATTTGTTAAGAATTTTCTCAGCTTCATACTCAATATGGTCTTCAATAATCACAGGAGTAGAAGGCTTAGGAATTCGACCAGGGTAGGGTGGTGACTGGTTCCAGATCTTGAGGTATAACATATGAAAGACTGGGTGTACTCTTATACCACCAGTACCATTCAGGTAACACAAGACTCTGACAACACTTTCGACAACATCTTCAAGTATTGGGATATCAAGATGGCAAGCAACAAGCATTCTGGTGAGCGTACTGGGCAGGGGGGCCCCAGTGCCTTTGACTGGCAATATGTGGGGGGGGGTCGAGGTGCTGGTCTTGGCATATCGAGCATCTCGGTAAGGGGACATGGGGCCGGAGGGGGAGGCAGAGGAGAAGCAAAGCAACATGGGGGAGAGAGGATGTCCTTCGCGGATAAGGTCAGGATGGGGAAACAGGTGACTGGATTGGATGGCTGGCTGGAGCTAGGGAAGGCGGCTGCTATCTCAAGTGGCAAGGAGGCCTCTCCACTGGGGGGTCAGCGTAGTGGGGCTGGAGGTGTAGTGGCTGGGGCAGTGACTGTTGATGGCAGTGTGACAGGCAATCTGGAAAAAAATCCAGATGTGACGGTTGATGGGGGACCTGGACAGGGGAGCGGCGCGAGACTCAGAGATCTGGCTAATGGTGTGACAGGCCTGGTGGCGGCCCCGTTACTCAAAAAATCTCGCTCAGAATTCGCCATCACATTGTGCTTCCGAGGCTTGGCGGTGACGGCAAAGATGGTGCTGGGGTTGCTGGCGAGTGAGGTGAAAGGAGCAGCCTCAGTCAAGTTTTTGAAGAAGTTGGAGGCAGTCAAGGTGGGGTTTGAAGAGGAGGGCCTGCTGCTGGAGGTAGTAGAGAAGGGCATAGTGATTGGAGGGATTTCGGTGCCGATGGCGAGGTATATGCATTGGGATCCCCGAGTGGTTCATCTGGTGATTGCAGATTTGCCAACGGTGAAGAAGGAGGAGGCGAAGAGACTGGTCATGGATGGGGTGAAGGAGTATGGTGAGGTGGTCGACATTGGGTTCAGGGTGTGGGAGGGGACTGAGCTCAGGACAGGCGATGTGGACGTCCAGCTGAGGTTGTTTGGGACAGAGAATACAGGGAAGGCTAGAGATTGGCCAGTGGCACTGAAGTGGGGCCCAGTGGAGTACAAGGTTTCGAGGGTGAAAGGGTCTGAGGAAGAGGAGGAGGACCTGCTGGAGGCACTTGAGGATCTTGCTGGGGCAGTGGAGAGGAGGCGAAGGGCTTGGATGGCTTACGAGGCTAGGACGGTAGTAGAGATGATCGAGGGCAAGAAGGTGCGAATGGATAAGGTGCTTTGGGAGAAGGTGAAGGAGAGACAGCTGCAGAAGGATTTGTTGGCCAGTTTGGAGGGGGGTAAAAAGGCCGGGGCTGTGGAGGAGGGCACCGGAGCGAGTGCTAGCATCTGGGCAGAGGAGGGACAGCAAGGGGGGAAGGCGAAGGAGAGTGGGGGACAGAGGTCGGAGGAGGCTGCAGCAGACACAGCGATGGTGGTAGATGATTTGGTCCAGTATGGTGTTCCTGAGGTGGGAGAGGGGGAGCTGGAGGATGTGTCGGAGGATGGTTGGGATGAGTCTGTGTGAACTGAGGAGAGGAAGGAAGGGGAGGAAGAGTTGGCGCAGGAGGCAGAGGTAGTTGGAGGGGAGAAGTGGCTATTGAGGGCGCTGCAGAATGTCGCTGCCGAGGAACTGGGTGAGATCGACTTCCGGGTGATCAGTGAGGAATTCTGGGAGAGAGTGCTGCGAGGGGAGGAGGTCATGAGAAAGTTGAGGGATGAGATGATGGCAGCACTTCTGGAGGCGGAGGAGTATGAGGTCACTGAGGCAAGGGAGGCGATACTTTTGGGCATCGCTAATGAAAGGGCAGCTTATCTGTGGGGGCTGAGGAAGGGACTGGAAAAGTGGCAGGTGGTGTACGAGGAGTATCAGGCAACGATGGAGATGGTGGATGGTGAGGACTGTGTGGAATTATTGATAGCTCTGAATGAACAGCAGAATGTGGAAGCTGAGATTGCGGCAGAACAGAACCTGGATATGGCTGGAGAGGAAGTGAGCATGGAATTGTAGATATGGTGATTTCAACATTTTATATAATTCGCTATGAATAGTACAACCAACATTTTTTCTATGAACGTCAATGGGCTTAGGGGGACTAGGAGGCGACGTATGATTTTTGGATGGCTGAAGAAACTGGAGGCCGATATCTTCTTACTTCAGGATGTATGGTGTGAGGGGGAGGAAGATGGACTGGAATGGACTAGAGAGTGGGGTGGGGAGGCAGTTTGGCAGGGTAAAGTGGGAATTCTGATTAGGAAGGGGAAAGGAGACATTGCAGACACTGGACACTGGGGTAGTAGATTAGTGTGGGGGACATGGCGGAGGCCTGGATGGAACTCAATTGTGGTGGGATTGTATTATTGCCTGGCTGAGAGGGGGACCCAAGTGGCATGGATTGGAGATTTGTGGGACTCTGGGCTCTTGGTTGAGGCTGGGTTGGACTGTCTGGGGGGTGATTTTAATATGGTACGGGAGAGTAGATTGGATAGAACTGATGGGGGATGGGGTATGGCAGGAAGGAGTGGGGGATTGGAGGAATGAGAAGAGGTGGAACGGCTCAGCTCACTGGTGGACGCCATGCGACTTCAGGATGGGGATCGCCATCTATATACACACTGGGTAGGTGGGCTGGGTACTAGGATTGATTGGGTTCTGACTGCTGAGTGCTGGGGACAGACAGTTTGGGAGATGATGGAGGTCGAGTGGTGCCCGTGGTCAGATCACTAGGGTATTCGGGGAGGTGGGAGGTTTGGAGGGAGTGGAGAGGGGCCAGGACATTGGTGGTTGAACTCTTCGCTGCTGGATGAGATGGATCTGTGGAACGAGTGGGTGGTGGAGGTATGATCCAAGATTAAGAATTGGAGGCAAGCTGGGATGAGAATTGGAAATAGGTGGCGAAGATTGAAATCTGAAGCTCAGAGGTACTGGGGGGAAGTGGGGAAGGAGCGAGGTGCTCAGCGGAGGAGACGAGTCCAATGGGCATCTAAGAGACTAAAGAGACTACTTCTGAATTGGGCTGGATTTTTGGCGGAGGAGGGGGGGCTGGACTGGAAGGCTAAGCGGGCTATGTTGGAAGTAGTGGAATTACAGGATTTGTTGAGGAAGGAGGAGGCAGTGCAGGCTCAGGCTATGGCGGCCAGGTTAAGGTAGCAAGGATTGGAAGAAGGAGAACAACCTACAAGGTTTTTGTCCTATCTCCTTCATGCTAGGGGGGCGAGACACCAGTGGGAAGGAGTCCTTAATGATGAGGGAGAGATGGTATTGAGGGTGCAGGGGATCCTGGGACAGCTGAGCGCCCGGTGGAGTAGACTCTGGAGTGAAGAGGAGGGAGGGGAGGGGGTGCTGGACATTGAGCAGCATCTGGAAGATTGGCACCCGAATCCGGCAGCAGGGTTGGGGGATCTGGGCCGACCGGTTTTGGGGGAGGAGATCCTTCAAGTTCTGGCATCAACAACCTTAGGAACGGCACCTGGGGAGGATGGTCTGCCTTGGGACTTTTGGAAACGTATGGCGTCTGTAGAGGAGGTTTTGGAGGAGATGTCGCTGATGTGTAATGCAGTCATCAGTACCGGGGAGTGGATTGGAGGGCAACAGTTGGGGCTGGTTTCCCTGCTGTATAAGGACAAAGGGTGTAAAGAGGATTGGAAAAATTGGAGGCCGATCATACTGCTGGATATGGACCGCAAGTTGGTCACCAAAATCCTGGTGGCGAGGTTACAGGATGTGGTACAGCGGGTGATAGGGAAGGAGCAGCGAGGCTTTGTTGGAGGCCGACTGATCCGAGATGGTATGGCATGGGTTCATGGTATCATTGAAGGTACTAGGGCGGCAGGGGTGGATGGCTGTTTGGTATTTCTGGACCAGGAGAAGGCCTATGATAGGGTGAGGAGAGTATGGTTAGAGAAGGTACTGGAGCGCATTGGGATATCAGTGGGCATGTGTCGGTCACTTATTGGACTGCTGGAAGGGAGTAGGGCTGCGATTCTGGCGAATGGTCACAGAGGGGCTTCTTTCCCCTTGGGGAGGGGGGTGCCTCAAGGGGATCCACTGTCTCCTATTCTTTATGCTTTTGCCCTGGAGCCATTGTTGGATCAGATTCGGCGACAAGTTGGTGGACTGAATATCTTGGGGGTCAATTGAAAGGTGGGGGTCTTTGCCGATGATATGGTGGTTGGGTTGGGCTTGGTGGCGGATGTGGCTATGCTCAAGGAGATAGTCGAGTGGTATGAGGGATGCTCGGGGGCAAAACTCAACTGGCACAAGTGTGAGACAATGGTCCTTGGGGAAGGAGTCATAGGGGGGGACATCATTGGAACAATTGTCCCAGCGGGAGGAGTGGTATGGTATTTGGGTATCTATTTCTCAGTGTATGGCTCTCTACTTCCCAAGGAGTGGTGGGTGCGTAAGCTGGCAGAATGGGGGGCGGTATTGACAAGTTGGGGTGGTAGACAGGTGTCACTGGCGGGAAGGGTAGCTGTGCTAAATGTCTATTGGATACCAAAGCTTTGGTATCTGGGCTACCATTTGGATTTCCCTAAGTGGGTGGTCAAAAGGCTTCTCAAGATGGCCCACTCATGGATCTGGGCTGGACACCAGAGTCAGATTGGGTGGGAGGTGTTAGCACTTCCTGTGGAGCGCAGAGGCCTTAGTCTGGTGGACTTTCCCAAGAGGCTACTCTGCTTGAGGGCATGGTGGATGAAGAGGGCTAGTGAGTTGAGAGGAGGAGAATGGGTGCCCCTTATGCAGCGGTTATGGGAGATGAGGGTATCGCTAAGGGGTGGCTCAGGGGATCTACTGTCCATGGTGGCCTTGGATGGCAGCCAGCAGATGCGATACAGAGGATTCTGGTGGGGAGTGGTAGATGGGGCACATCATATTGGGCTCCGTTGGCAAGATACTGAAGGAGATGAGGACTGGGGACCGGAGATGTGGAGGTGGGACAGGCTCTTACTGGGAGGGAATCTGGTCGAGGATTTCCATTTGGAGGAGGGTATGGAGTGCCTTAGGGGCCTGGGGCAGGACCTTTGGCCAGAGGCCTGGCAAGGGGCTGGAATCGGGGAGAGGTGGGACTGGGCAGGCATATGGTCTTGGTTCAAGGTTGTGTTGAGGTGGCTTCCGCCAAAATTCTGGAGGCTGTTGCATCAGAATGTGATGCTAAACTTTAGGACTGGGCATCTGGTGGATGGCGGGGTCTTTGACTGTAAGGAGTGCTATAATGTAGGGCAGGAGGGAGGGGTGGTACAGACGCCTGAACATTGGCTGGGGGAGTGTGAGAGTTTGGAGAATTTTTGAAAGGCTGTTGGGTTGAGGCTGGGGGTATCTGCGCCAAACCCTGAGGCAGGTGGGTAGTGGGTGGTACTGTAGTCAAGACTGGTGGGGGGGGTGGGTAATGAGTGGCTGATGGTTGGCTGGGCTGTCACCTTTTGGGTGGGGCTCGCAGAACACTGGTGGAGCGTGTTTGAGGAGGGCCCCCGGAGGCCGGTGAGCCTGAGGTTAGTGAGGTGGGAGGAGCTGATATTAGAGCTTTTTAAGGTGTGGTGGATTGGGTGGGGCCCCAAGGGGGGGAAGCATAAGGGATTAATAAGGAGGATTGTGGTGAAGAGTGGTGGTAGGGTAGTGGTGAAGGTGGATGGGGTATCATTTATAGGTCCTACGAAAGGGGGGGGGCCCTGTGGGATCGGTTGAGGCTTAGGCTGTATTAATATTATTATAGATTCAGGTAATAAAGAGAGTCCAAGTGACTATAAAAAAAAAAAAAAAAAAAAAAAAATGGGTGTACTCTTATAGTTTCAGATAGCTTGAGGTGATAGAAGGATGCAGAGACTTATTCAGTGATCTCGAAAAGTCCAATATACTTGAGTTGGAACTTGTTTGAAGGGTGGTTGACTTGAGATTATATCTTGAGATTCTCAGTAGATAGTAGGACTTGATCTCTGACAGTATAAGTGACATTATGGCATTTCTTGTCAGTATACTTGGCTTGATGCTGTTGAGCCTTCTGAAGATTCACAGTAGCAATCTTGAGTAGTTCATCCATTTTGTCTGTAAGGTTCTTGGTAGTTGGGACTTGTATTTGACTGGTTTTCTTGAAAGGAAATAGACTTATAGGAGTCTTGGGATCTTGACCATAGAGTAACTGGAAAGGGAAAAGACTAGTAGATGATTGGACAGTATTATTGTATACAAACTCCATATAAGTCAGATAGATGTCTCAGTCATCTTGCTCATAAGAAATATAGTTTCTAAGCATTTGTTCTAGAGTTCTGTTCATGTACTCGGTTTGTCCATCAGTTTGTGGGTGAAAGGCAGTAGATATAGCCAATTGGATTCCCAGAGTCTTGAAGAGAGTTTACCAGAAATAACTGGTGAACTTGGGGTTATGATTGCTGATAATTACTTGTAGTAGGCCATAGTGACAGAAGATAGACTTGAAGAAGATTCTTGCAATCTTGGGTGCAGTAGCATTGATAGTGGTTGATTCAGCAACCATAGTTTTAATCAGATGGTCAATGAATATGACAATAGCATCAGCACCAGATTGAGTTTGTGGTAGTTAAGTTATAAAGTCCATAGTGACTTGCTCAAACTTCTTGATAGGAATTGGCAGTGGTTATAGCAAACCAGCAGGTACTTAGTTAGTAGACTTGTTGTACTGATATAGATTATAGCTAGTGATATAGTTCTTGATTTCCTTGACCATGTTTGGCCAATAGTAGTGGCATTGGATGTTCTTGATAGTCTTCTCAATTCCCAGGTGACCAGCAAGAGAGAAGTCATAGTGTTCTTGCAAAACCTTGTAGTATAGGTTCATGTTTTCAGGTAGATAGACTTGATCTTGATGATAGATCAGATTGTTCTCAATAGTATACATATGTATCTTTGAGTTCATTTGAGAAAACTCTGGTGGCAACTGTGTCTTCTTTATAAGCTTGCCTAATTTGGTCTAGGAATTCTGATGTCAAGGTGACTTGCATAATTGTAGCAAGGTCTAGGTATTTTGATAAGGCATCTGGTACTACAAGTATCTTTCCAGGCTTATAGATGATCATCGGATTGAAGGTTTGAAGCTTGAGGCTCTATTTGGCTTATAGATATGATAGAGTAGGTTGGATGTTGATATACTTGAGAGATTGATGATCAGTGATGACATCAAACTCAATACCTTCTAGATAGCATCACTAGTAGTCTAGTGTATATATTATTGCTAGTAATTCCTTCTTGTGAGTAGCTAGCTTTTGTTCAGCTAGGGCCAGCTTATGAGACTTGAAAGCAATAGAGTGATGTCCTTTGCCATCATCTTGTGATAGGACTGCTCTAATGGCAAAATTCAACATATCAGTAGTGACTGTAAATTTTAGGCCTTAATCTGCATTATATAGGACTAGAGCATGGGTTAGGCAGTTCTTGAGTTCTTGAAAGGCTTGTTGACAGAAGAGGTCCCAGGTGTAGGATACATAGTGGTCTGAGTGTGGGGCCTTCCTCATGAGGTTAGTCAGTGGCTCAGCAATACCAGAGAAGTTTCTGACAAAGCAGCAATAATAGCCAGCTAGACCAAGGAAAGATCAGAGTTCTATAGTATTTGATGGAATGGGCCATCCTTTAATTGCTTCTATCTTGTGTGGGTCTACTTGAATTCCTTGTGCAGAGATAATATGGCCAAGGTATTTGACTTATTCCTTAAAGAATTCACACTTCTTGAGCTTGGCATAAAGTTTGTATTTTTGCAGGATCTCCAGAACTATTCAAATATGTTTGAGATATTCTTCTTTAGTTGTACTAAAGGTCAGGATATCATCAAGATATACCAACAGGAAAATAAATAGTTGGTCCTTAAATATCTTATTCATCAGTAGTGCTCCAAATGAATGGAGTTGATCCAGATGAGATTCAATTCAAGTTCATCATGTGATGGATTCGAATCAACTTGGATTAGTCTCATGATCTGATCTGGATTGATCTGGATTGATCTGGATTGATCCATCCAGATTGATCCATCCAGATGATTCATCTGGATTGATCCATCCAGATGATCTATCTGGATGATCCATCTGAATTGATCCATCTAGATTGATCCATCCAGATTGAAATCTTTGGTGACATCACTCTTTCTTTTGTTCATTTTGCTCTTGTTTTTTTTTTCCTGCCACACTTTGGTAACATTACCCTTTCCTTTGTTCCCTCTCTTTTCTTTGTTCTTTTTCTTTGTTCTTTCCTGCCACATCATGAGCAAACAAAACAGCAGCCCTTAATTCATATGTTGGTCCAGTCTACTCATTTTTTACCCTGCAATGATCGTCAAAAGAGGGAGTATTCGAGGTGGAAATGCACTCTCTACTGACAATGTTAGATTTTTTCTCATATGGGCAGCATACAAGCTGCTCATCGAGAGCCAAAGGGGTGACAGCGGTGATGATGGCAATGGCGACCATGATGGTAGGGATGAGGGTGAATTCCGGCAATAACTCATGGTGGCCCTTTGGACCTCAGAATTCACAGACCTCACAGCTATATATGCAGCAGCCTTTTTGGAGCAGCTGGTAGTAGATGTAGGTTGCTCTTTTCTGCTGCTACTTTTTACTTATTTAAATTCTCCCAGTACAACCCAATTCACCTTATGCTCTTCTTAGGATCCACAGCTCTATGGTAAGATCTGCTGACTTTATTCACAATATCTGGTCAAGATGAAGAAAGGTTGGAGGATGTTGTGGGCATGCCTTTGGTGGCTGAGC
The DNA here is from genome assembly GCA_003990745.1 of Jimgerdemannia flammicorona. Lineage (NCBI taxonomy): Eukaryota > Fungi > Mucoromycota > Endogonomycetes > Endogonales > Endogonaceae > Jimgerdemannia > Jimgerdemannia flammicorona. Next base: position 13,478 of record RBNI01000293.1, on the reverse strand, counting down.
TGTTGAGTCAATGTATCACATGGCGGAGGTCTCAAAAGGAACAGAAGCAAACCTTCATAAGTAATCTTATGCAACTCATACAACTCATCGGTATGCAACTCATTGGTATGCAGCTCACTCACTCACTCACTCATGCTCTTTTTCTGAAATATCTATCTTCATGTTTTATTTAATTTCATTTTTTATGTGGTCTCTCCCTAAAAAACACCCACACCCATACACAATATGCCCACATGTAACTTGCCCACACACAACCTATCTACATGCAACCCATCCACACACAACCTGTCTGCACACTTATCTCAGTCCCTCAGATCAGGGCTCAGTTCTATTGGAAAGGAGAGTTCAAAGTTACCCAAGTTCAACCATGTCCAGCATCTGATCAAATAGAGAAATTCGAGGGCAAGATGTTCAGCATGAGCAGTACCAGCATCATCATCAAGGCTTGGGGGTCTACATTCGAATCAGAGTCAATCATTCTTGACCAAGGGGTCCATTGGCCAGCAGGAGTAACCAATGATGAAGAGAACCATATCTTTATTAATGAATATAGAGAGGTAGTTGCAATGGTGGTAAGGAACCTCTACAGCAATGAGCTTCACTGCTACATCAATGAGATTTGCAAGGATTGCATCAAATACTGGGTGGCAGGAAAGAGGGGGTGAAAAAAGCAAGGAGGGGGGGGTTTGGATAGGAATTGAGTATACTGCAATACTGGTGAAGGGTGGGTTCCGGAGTTCCGAAATCCCCCGCACTTGTCTCTCTTTTTTTTTTTACTCCTCTCTAGATAAATCACACTCTTTGCCGACATACTCTTTTTGATACAAATCTAGGAATGTACAAGATTCTGTACCCCTACCAGAACTTTAGAAGTGCTGTTGAAGAGCAAACTGCGCACGAGCATGATATGGCCTGTATAGCGATGGTGGCTATGATCTGGGGTTCTTTGAGCAGATTGGTAGAGCATACAGCAGACCAGCTTGGTGGTGATCTCAGTACAGCTGTATATACATTCTTGGTGCAATTTAGCATGCCATATGAGGTGAGGAGCTCTGCTTTTTTGGGGTGCTACAGCCTGGGGGGTTTCTGCAGCCTGGGGGGTTTCTGCAGCCTGGGGGGTTTCTACCCCCCCACACACAAAAGGACTGGCCAGTTGCCATCTGTTTTGGCAGGTTTCCAAGCTGGGGCTCCCAGGGCTGGACCAAGGACAGGTATTCACCAGCACAGCCTGGCAGTATGAGGTCCTGGGCCAAGGGTTCACCCAACTGTATGCTTACATCACATCAGGATATGTCAGGCACAACCTTTCTCTGCCCACACACACAGACAATAATATCATCTCAGTAATATTTTATGTCCTGTAAAAGAAGGGCCCAACCTGGGAGGATAGTAGTGGAGTCTGGTATGATCTCACCTATAGTTTCGGGGTCCCATTTGCAGCCAACACAGCCATCCTCTTCCAACTACATGACTACCACAACACCATTGCCTTCGAGGAGAGCTCAGACACAACAGTTATCATACTCACAACAGATGATAGGCTCATCAAGGCCTGGGACTAGTGGGTGGAGTAGTTTTTGTGAAGGTTAGGCAATCTTTTGCAAGGGATAGACAGTCTTTCATGAGGGTTAGGCAGTCATTTTGTATGGATGGGCAGTCTTATGTAGGGGGTTGGACCGGACACCTCTTCTATAGCACTAGCTTAGCCGTTATGCAGGGCCCTACTGGCCCCTTGGCCCTGCTCTGCAGTACCACCAGTGTAGTGCTGCAACACAGGGCCAGGGTGCTCATGGGACCTGAACCAGTGACAGGGCTCAAATCTGTGGTGGACTTCAACTGCTGGAAATGCCCTCTGTCCACCAGAAGCACCCTCTGACCACCAGAAGCACCCTTCAACTGCCAGAAGCACCCTCTACCCTGGACTCCTTGGTGGCTTGGGGCTGCCCCTACACTGCTGGTAGAGGGCTACAAATTTTGCATACTTCCTCTGCCTGCCCCACCCATCCTAGACTTGTGGCTTGGGGCTGCCTCTTGCTGCTGGCGGAGGGCCACAAATTTTGCATGCCCCCTTGCTGACCCCCATGCCCACCAACCCTGCCAGCCGACTGACTCTGCCCACTGACCTGGGCACTGACAGCTTGGGGCTGCCCCTTGCTGCTGGCAGAGGGCTGTAAATTTTGCGTGCTCCTACTACCTACCCTGTCTGTCCTAGATACTTGTGGCTTGGGGCTGCCCCTTGCTGCTGGTGGAGGGCTGCAAACATTGTACACTCCCTCCACTACTGCCGCCAACCCCACTGACCACTGCCCACTTGGGCCACAAACTCTGGGCCAAGTTCTCAGGGTTTTTTACCTTTTTATTATTTTTGAAAAGGTATTAAATATTCCACAAGGCCAACCAACTTACCCATGAACTCTCAGAACCCACTAAATTTTAGCAGCCCAAGCCCCACCAAGACTTCAGACACATACATACCTGGATTGTCTCAGTGTTCAGTGCATATCTCTTTGGAGCAACAAGGTCCACCCCACCTAAAAACACCTGCTCAATGAGAGCGCTGAAAGCAGAAATCACCAGGTAGTCCTGAGTCATGCCACACAGGCTGGGGAAGTCCATTTGATGCAGCTGCATGCCCTGGTGGATAGAGTGGTGGGTAGAGTGGTGGGTAGAGTAGTGGTTAGATTGGTGGGTTAAATTGGTCCAATACTCATCTGACAACCCACCTTCCACCAGTTGAGCACCTCTGCACCCTCCAGCAGGATCACATGGTTGCTGGTGAGGTAAATGGTAAGTTTGTCTATTGATGGCAGCTCTTCCACTGATGGCTCCCTCTTCCTCTTTCTGCTGAAGTAAATGTGGGACAGGAGGGATCTCTTGGCATATTTGTTCAGACTTCGGCTGGAACCTTGCAGCAGTGCATAGTTTTTCTGATACACTTCAATTATGGCCTACTTGGTTCTTTCAATGAAGTGCTGCTCTCAGCCCTGATCTTTATGGTATTGTAGCTTTAAGTATGGGTCCAGCACTGTTCAAAGGAGAGGAGAGAGAGTGAGTTTTTGCAGGGGTTTCTCTGTTTTGGAAGGGGCAACAGCCACACGCTGACATTGACATACCTGTACTGATTGAGTATATGGTAGTATCTATTTGGGAGTAGTACTTTCTGAGCTTGCTAAGAGCAATCTCCACAGTGTCTCTCTGATCCAAGCTCAACCATAAATCACCACAACCCTCCAGCCTGTCCTTGAGCTTGTTCTCTAGCTAGTCAATCAGAAGGTTGTATACTGGTATTGCTGAGCTTATTGTTGGAGTTATTTGTTTGACTATATCCTTCATACAATCATCAAAACACTGGCAGTTATATGTGGTGAGATGTTGCATTGTGCAGAGGCAAACAAAACAAGTGTAGAGGCTGACAAAACAAGTGTAGAGCCAGAGCAATCACTACTTACTTTCAAAACTCTGACGACATTCCTAAGTACATCCCACTCACTTTCACCTAGAGCCTCAGCCTGTATTTCCTTGTCAGCAGCCACTGTTGAATCTATTGGCTTTTTTTTTTTTTTAAATAAATCTTCAATCATCTAAAACAAGTTACTTCAGCCGACTGAAGAAAAAAAGAATGCATATCACAGCAAACTCCAGCATGTGCTGGATCATTACAAATGTTGAGTTCTAATGCATACAGACATCTAATATAAGCTCTTTTAGGGCTAAACTAATTGCCCTACACTGCACAGTGAATTTGTCTCATCATTGTGAGAATGATCGGACTGACAAAACTAGATTGTGTAGCTTAGAAATTATACTAAGGGTCCCTCCTCTCTTGGATGTTTTATCTATGTATATAAGATAGTCCTGAACAGTAAGGTTCAGTATGTGGGCCTGGTATCACATACAGCAGCTTTCTGCACTGAAGGCCACATTTTCCTGTTTGAGGCTGGCTACTAAAACTTTGAAAAATGTTGAGTTGTTTGTAGCATTGTCCATCATAATAGCCAAAATCTATACTTGAAATATTTGGTCAGCAAATTTATGCGAAAATAAATAATCAATAAAATCTGGTTTGGTTTAGGACCTCCCTCAAAATGCTGACCTGATGGCAAGCCCCCCTTTTTTACCTTGGTGGTGATCCCAAGCTCTCAGATACAACTAATAAAAGCATCTGTGATATTGTCTCCAGAATGAGGGCCAGCAAGTTTGACGAAGTCAAGGGTGAGAGATTTAAGCTGCCAATTGAGGTCAATCCAATGACTGATAATGCCCAGAAACGAAATTGCATTGGGGGATATCCATGTATTGATCATAAACAAAATTTTGCCTGCCGAATTCTGCTTATTAAATGTGAGGTTAAATTGGTGAGCTCTTTTATATAATTCAGCTTGTAAAGGTCATAGTACTGTCCTTATTTTACCTAAAGTGTCTGGCAGAGATTGTCATGCTCCTTCCTATAGGCCTTCAGGACATTTTTGCGAATAGTATTGGCACTTGGCAAATATAAATCATGCTTAAGGAGGCTAAAAATGCTATGCAATTGATCACTCTTGATGGTTGTGAATGGCTGGTCTGTATACACAATATAGCGAATGAGCCAATTTTGAAATTCTGCCAAAGAGTATGGCTAAATATTTTTGATTAAATGGTGTTATTGGTACAGAAATGGTCAGGCAATCAGATAAATATACCCACTATAGCTTGGATGTTGATTTTATTTATCTTCATGTTCTTTTTGATTTTGTCAGAGTGCTTGTCTTTTATGTGTCGATTTATATTCAAAGTTGTACCTCCAAGCATTTTGAACTTCTGACTGATACAGTTCATGGGGGTAGATGAAACAATATCATGTGTGTGTCAAAACAAACAAAAAGTATCAATAGGTGTATCTAAATTTTTTACCTGTAATAATTACAAACAACATCATCTCCTATCTTAGTACAATGTTGCTAGATTTTGGAGCAAGGATTGCATGGAAGGTGTAGAACTATCAGGGATGTTTGACTTGAAGCATCATTGGTACTGTGAACTATTGAAGACTGATCTGTTGACATGTGTGTTTGCATGTTTATATGTACATGTATATGCATGTGTGTATATTGTGTATGCATGTATATGCATATATGTGTATTGTATTGTAGACATGTCCAGCATATGAGTCATGTGGAGGATTTAGATTGGAAGATTTGGTTCAAGGATTTGGATGAGGATTCAGATTGAAGGATTCAAATTGGAGGATTTGAATTAAGTGATTCAGATTGAGTAATTCAGATTGAGTGATTCAGATTGAGTGATTTAGATTGAGTGATTCAGATTGGGGTGGTTTGGATGGGTGATTCAGATGGGATGATTCGGATGGGGTGATTCAGATTAATCCAAGTTGATTCAGATGGGGTGATTTGGATTAATCCAAGTTGATTCAGATGGCTTCGGATTTGAGATTCAGATCAAACTGTCATGTGATAAATTGAATTCAGATTTGATTTGAATTGACTCATTCAGAGCACTATTCATCAGAGTCTGGAATATGGCAGATATATTGATGAGACCAAATGCTAAGACTAGGAATTCATAGAGTCCAAAGGGGGTCATGAACATAGTCTTGAGAATATCTTCTGGCTTGATTTGGATCTGGTGGTATCCTGACATGAGGTCTAACTTAGTGAAGTACTTGGCATTCTTGAGAGCATCAAAGATTTGATCAATTAAGGGTAGCAGATAGTAGTTCTTGACAGTGAATTTGTTGAGTGCACAATAGTCTATATATATTCACAGGGTACTATTCTTCTTCTTGATAAATAAGACTAGTGAGCCATAAGGAGATTTGCTTGGCTGGATAGCTTCTCATGTAAGTAGTTCTTCTAGTTCCTTCTTGACTGCTTCAATTTCAAGTGATAATATATAGTACATATATTTCTTGGGTGGTACAGCTCTGGGGGTCAGTTCGATTTCATGATCAACTTCTCATGTAGGTGGTAGACCAGGTAGCTTGTCTGGAAAGACATCCTTGAATTCTTCTAGCAGTAGCTTAATACTTTCATTGACTGATGGTCTCTTGTCTTATTTCTTAAGGCATATCATTACAATAAAGGCATGCATTGCCTTCTTGAGTACTTTCTTGTACTGTATAGTTGATAGTATTGCAATCTGAGTCTTGCTCATAGTCTTGTCTATCTTGATTATAATATTGACTCTATCTTGAAGTAAGGTAACTTCATTCTTATACCAATTAATATCTGGGTTATGTTTCATAAGCCAGAGTTTTCCTAAGATCAGGTCATAATCTCCTAGTGGTGTAATCTCGAAGTCTACTCATTCCCAATATTTCTGGATCTTGATGGGCAGTTTGGTGGCAATTGACTCAATGGGGTGCAGAGTACTATCTATAGTGACTATACTATTGTTCTTGAGTATAGGCTTGGTGAGAATCTTGAGGCTTTCAATGAGATTCTGATTGATGAAGTTCCCTGTAGCTCCACTGTCAATAAGTACTTGAACTTCTTTTCCTTTGACTAGGCCTTTGAAAATGAGCATAGCTTGAGCTCGATTTTCACTAAGACTTGCTGCTTAATCAGTACTACCAAAACTCTTTTGATCTCATTTAGTTTTAGGGAGTTCTTGGACTTCTGTAATCTTGAGTTGACTGGCTTTTTCTAGGATCATTTGCACAACTTGGTCTCCTTCTTTAACTGTATAGTCTTGATCCTTCTGGTTGACAAGCAAGACTTGAACTTGTTCTTGAAAGTCTGGGTCAATGACATTAGTGCCTACATCTAAATGATGTTTGATACTGAGTCCTGATCATGATGCAATTCTAGCATAATGTCCTTCAGAACATTGGACTGCAATTCCAGTAGGTACCAGAGTGTGGTCCTTGACTAGAATAGTGACTTGTTTGACTGAGTGTAGGTCAAGACCAATGGCTTCTTCTGTTTGATATTGAGAGATCTGGGCCTTCAGATGAAGCCTTTTAACCTTGAGCTCAAGTTGACTAGTGGTGGGATTGATGGGTGTGTCCTTGGACAACATGGTGACTGGTCTTGAGGGTTTGCTAGTCTTCCTAGGACATTTGGTTGTGATATGTCCTGTTTGGCAATAGAAGAAATAGGCTCTGGATTTCTTCAGATAGTCCTTTTCTTCAGGAGTAAGCTTGGTGTTCTTTTTGTTCATAGTGTCTAAGTCCATTGGTGCTAGGCCAACTGTCCTTGGTTGGTTTCTGTTGCAGTTCTCAAAGTGATTCTTCTTGTGGCATTCTGGTTCAAAGTGATTGTCAAAGGTAATGACATTGAATCTATTGGCAATTCTTATGACTTCATCAAGAGTTTTGGGCTCTTCTAGCTCGACCTTGACTTGTGTGTTTTCCTTCAGACCTCAGACATAGTGGTCTATCTTTTCATCCTCAGATACCACTAGTAGCTCAAGTAGGATTGACAAGAATTGTACATTATAGCTTTACACAGACTTGAGTTGCTTGATGTTTGCTAGCTTATCTCTGGCTAGCTTAGTGGTATTAGCAGGCTCGAACTACTTGTGAAGGGCTCTCTTGAAAGCTTCCCAATCTCTGATTTATACATATAAGTATACAGATGTAACTATAATATAATTGCATCATCAGATGGCTGCATTTCCTTGGAGAAGTGTAGCAGTAAATTGGACTTGTATGTCATCTTTCATTCTTATGAGTTTGAAGTATTGGTCCAATTAGAAGATACATGCATCTGTAGATAGTCCTCCTTGATGACTGTTAAAGGTATCTGGCTTGAGTGGCTTGAAACTGACTAGTACTATAGCAGGATGTGATGTACCCACAGTTTGTGTTTTCTGCTATTCTAGTTATACTTGAAGTTCTTGAATTTGGTGGGTCATAGTATTGATCATATCTTCTATGCCAAGTTGCTATTCTCCTACTTCTTCTGTAGCAGAGGGGTCTGGCTGGTAGGCTGACTCTTTATGGCTCATTTTGGATTTGTGTGACTAGTTGTGACTGGTTTCTGAATTCGTGTGAGGTTTCTTAATAAGGCAAGGTGTAATGACACCACTGCTATCAAGTGTAATAGTTCTAGTTTCTTTAAGAGAAAGTGGCTAAATCTGAAAGTTCTGATTAGTCTAAAGAGATACTTAAAGGTTCAAGTATTCTTGAAGAATTTCTGGGAGAAAATATTCTGAGCTTTATTCAGGCAGAGAACAAGAATATTTATACATGATCTGAAAGAAAGATCTGGAAGGATCTTGGAAAGAAAAAGAAATGCCAAGAAATAAGTTCTTGGCAAAGCTGACTAATACAATTCTACAATGTTCTGAAAGGTTCCATGACTAGCTAAGACAAGATACTTAGTGCCAAGGAAAGACAAGAATGTTCTAGTAGTATCTGGACACTGAGAGAAGGTTTTTAAGTAAGTAGAAGGTGACAGAACATAGTAGAATATTCAAGAAATGACAAGAAAAGACTAACTAAAAGACACAAAAATATACTAAGACTAAATATGACTGTAAAATTGTTACAGAAAGATTGAATCTGCTATTTGTTCCTTGAGGCAGTCATCATAGCTAGCCAAGACAATCTGGTGATAGATTTGGGTATAGAATGAGTTGGGATCTTTACTGAGTCTCTGGTAGATAGTATTGAGTTGATCCTTAAGAGCTTGCTTGATCTCTTCAATATAGTATATTGTTCTGAGGAAGGCCTTCATATTGATAAGTCTGACTGTACTAGTATTAATAATGGTAGCTGTATTGAACTTGTCTCTGACAGGTCCTCTGAGGCTAACTGATAGAAAGACCAATTGTACATCTATGTTGAGAGCTTATATAGTGGCAAATTGTTCAAAGTCTTCAATAAAGGTCAGGATTGACTCTTCAGTAGTATATCCATAGAATGTGGAGAGATATATTTCTATCTTATCTTGAATTCTTGCAGGGGTGACTCTTGTAGTTAGAGTAGTTGTTGTGGTAGTTATTTGTTTTTCAGCTTGATAGTGAGATATTCATCTTGAATCACCAGCCAATGGGTACCAAGTTGTCATATAGTGGTCACTGAGTCCTTCAAATATATCAGATTCTCTTCAAGGTATATCTCTTAGACTAACTCAAGTTTTTTATAAGCAAGTTCTTATTGGAGTACCTTTCTAAGGTCTTATAGTCCTCAAACTTCTTATCTTTAAACTGTCTTGTTATCTCTTTAGATTGCTTATAAGGAATTATATGTATTGCATTAAGTAGACTGACTTTATTTCAAAGAAAATGAGAGGGATATTTATACAAAATATAATTCAATAGTTGCTAAGATATAAAGCTAAATATAAATTCCAATAACTAAATAAAATGCTGAAATACAGAAAACTGCCAAGTTTCAGTATCAGCATAGATGGTTGCACAGATTCAGGATACTGGTATAATTTCAGTAATACAGGAAAAGGGTGCTGGAATAATTCTAAGTTATACAAAGTCAGAATGCTAGTGGAGGAACAGCTGTTATACAGAAAAAGAATACTGGCATAATTCAGTATAACCAAGAGACTTAGAGCAGAATGTTCAGGACCATGAGGGCTTTATTCTTGTTATTGCTGAAGGAGATGAGATCTGCAAACATTTTGGTCTTATTGTATAGGTTGCTCATTTTATGTATATCATGTGGTTTACATATGTCACATAGGATGATGTCATCACCAATGACATCATCACATTCAGTGGCAGCAGGGAGAGTGAGGAGATCCAGGGCTCTCCAATCTATGAGGTTCTCTTTTATAAAATAAGAGACAAATGTGGGGTCTTGAGAAGATCTAACTTAGATGCTTGGATCTTAGAATACTGAGATCAATCCTTATAGAAATTGATCTGGGTTGTTCTGGAGAATAGGATGCTAGAAGTCTTCTACTTCATCACTATTGAGAGTGATAGTGGACTGGGCTTCTGTAGTCACTCTGACTTCTAGTGCATTGATACAGTAGGTTGACAGATCTCTGAAGTCTGAGACTCTAACATATATACTCTAAGTTGGAGATCAACCATAGTGCATGCCTGAAGATCTGATGAATCTTCTTAGCTGTCTTTATTTCATATATATTTATGGAAGTGATATCTTGTAACTCTTGAGGGCTGGCCTGTGGAAACTCCCAGCAGAGAAGATTTCCTATTTCATACTCCTACCACATTTGGAGGCATTCAGTAGCAATGGTGATCCTTGTTTCCATTTCATAGCAGTAGAGAATAAAATGATAAGGATCTCCAGTACTCAGATTGATACTAGGAGTCCTTGTGGTGTGGGTTCTTAGGCTCTTTGGATGTCTTGGAATATTCTTTCTTTAACTGAGGTACTTTGGTAGTTCCTTGACCTTGAGATTTGGTAAGCAGCAGGCATTTCATTTGTAGTAAGTCTTTGAGCTATTTTGGGATTGGTGGGTCTTATTGAGTTACTGCTACTGTGGTTCCTTAGTCCTTCTTTTATATTTCTCAAGATACCTATACTGTGGTCATAATGACTCACAGTTGGTCATCATTACTTATCTTGTAGCCTGGGTGAGTCATGCCATATGATCTTCTTGTACTCCAATCTGATGGCTTGTAAGGAAGACTGTCTCCTGTGCTGATGTCATCATTCTGAAGTCACTGTTACAACATATACTCTCATATATATACTATGTTAATATCAATATTAATAGATTAGTTATTAGTATTTATCAATACTAGTGATACTTTAAGTCAGACTTCTTTAAACAATATCCAGTCTTCTTTAAATAATATTTCATGCTATACTTCTCATTCTGAAGTTTGACAGTACTGTACCAAAACTAGAGAAAATGAAGTTACTTATAAGTATTGTAGGTAATTTTTTTTTTTTTTTTTTTTTAAAAAAAAAAAAAAAACTTGTAATTATATTAAATATACATATTTATAGTTTATTTGATATAAATATAAAAAATTTAAAATATAGGCAGAAATATAAAATACATGGTGATTCTATAATAAATATAATACAGTATATAAAGGCCTAATATTTAAATAGAATGGAGTTAAATATAATATCAAGTAAAATTGATATTCTAGCTGTAGTAAGTAGAGTAAGTAGGTGATCTCTTTTTTATTTTAGTATAAATTTGAAAACATGACTTTTATACTTAAAAAAAACCCCCCCCAATTTAGCCATATTCTGCTTCAGAGTTTCAAAATCAACTTGTTCATTAGATTATATATGATGATCAACCATTTATAGCAATTAAGAGTACTTCTTTATAAAGTCTCTTTGGTCTTCTCAAGTCTGATTTATATACTCCAAGTACTGATACTATTCATAATAATATTATGGAGGCTTATAAAAAAGAATATAATAATCTCCATTAAAAGCTTCAGGTAAAATATTAATAATATTAAGAATGTTATTAAATTAATTATAGTTACTGACTATATTTTAAATTATTTTACTATAGAGTATTATAGGTAAAATTTTGTTTACAATTAATATCTAGATATCTCCCAATGTTATTTCATTTCTCAGTATTACTGAATATTAGATTAATTTTAATTAGTAGCTTCAAACTCTTACTCTTGACTTCATAAAGCTTGAAAGTCCTCACTCTAGAGAAAATATTGCAGAAGTATTTATAAACTGTATTCATGAGCTTAGAATTACAATTAAGATATAGAAATTTTTTATTTTTAAACTAATATAAAAAGAGAATGAAAAAAAAAAAAAGTTTTTTACTTTTAATTATTAATTACTTTCTATATAATTTTATATAACAAAATTTTGAAATACAGATATTGGCCATTATAACAGACAATACCTCTAACAATATCATATTTCTCAATAAGAAAATGTAATCTTTAATACCAACAACAATCATATATAGTATTAAGCTATGTTTTGAATCTCACTGCTCAAGATTATCTCACACAACTATTTGGTGATTAGAGTGAAACTAGCAAAAGCTCTAATACTATTTCAAAGTTATGTAAATTAATTGTTACAATTTGATCATCATCACTATAATGAAAAAAAACTTACTGAACAGTATAAAGTAATCTCTCTCAATCCAAAAAAAAACTTATTTTAGATATCAGTATATATTGGAACTCAATATTTGTGATAATTGAACAAGCACTAATACTTACTATAGTATGTATATAGTGTAATAGTGAACCCAGAATGATGACATCAGTATAGGAGACAGCCTTTCCTTGCAAGCTACCAGATCGGAGCACAAGAAGATTATACAGCATATGAGATGAGCAATGATGACCAACTGTGAGTCATTGTGACCACAGTACAAGCATTCTGAAGAATATAAAAGAAGGATCAAGGAACCATAGTAGCAGCAATCAACAAGAACTACCAATCCCAAAATAGCTCAAAGATTTACTACAAATGAAATGCCTGCCATCCACCAAACCTCAAGGTCAAGGAACCACCAAGGCACCTCAGTTGAAGAGAGGATGTTCCAAGACATCAGAAGAGCCATGAGGACCTGCTCAAGAAGGACTCCCAGTGTCAACTTGGGTACTGCAGATCCCTATCACTTTATCCTCTACTACTGTGAGATGGAAATAAGGATCACCATTACTACTGAATGCCTCTAAATGTGGCAGGAGTATGAAATAGGAAACCTCCTCTGCTGGAAGTTCCCACAGGCCAGCACTCAAGAGCTATAAGATACCACTCCCATGGATATACACGAAACAAGGACAGCTAAAAAGATCCATCAGATCTTCAGACATATACTATGGTCAATCCCTAACTTAGAGTATGTTAGAGTCTCAGACTTCAGAGACCTGTTATCCCACTATATCAACATACTAGAAGCCAGGGTAGCTACAGAAGCCCAGTCCACTATCACCCTCAATAGTGAAGAAGTAGAAGACTTCTGACATCCTATCCTCCAGAACAACCCAGATCAATTCCTGCAAGGATTGATCTCAGTATTCCAAGGCCCAAGCATCCAAGTTAGACCTCCCCAAGACCCCACATTTGTTCTCTATTTTGTGGAAGAGAACCTCATAGACTGGAGAGCTCCAGATCTCCTTATTCTTGATTTCTCTGCTACAGCCGAACGTGATGACATCATTGGTGATGACGTCATCCCATGCAATATTGATATATGCGAGACACATGATGAAGTACACAAAAATGATGAATTTGCAGATCTCATTTCCTTCAGTGATGATGATGATAAGGATGAAGCCCCTATGGTCCTGAACTTTCTGCTCTAAGTTCTTTGTTACACTGGATAATACTAGCACTGGTATTCTCATATAATACTGGATAATGCCAGCACTGGTATTCTGAGATGACATGAAATTGTTCCAGCATGGGGGAGAAGGTGTTAAGATGGGAAGAGCTATTGGAGGACTTGCTGACTGGGTGGTGGGTGGGTTGGGATCCTCAGGGGGGCCGACGATGGGGTTTGGTGATGAGGATCTGCAGGCAGAGCGGTGGGAGGGTGGTGATTATGGGCGGCAAGGTGGTCTTTCATAGGGATGGGGTAGGGGGGGAG
>RBNI01000292.1:0-34326 GCA_003990745.1 Jimgerdemannia flammicorona | reverse complement strand
TTTTTTTGTTTTTTTTTGGGGGGGGGGGGGGCACCAGACCCACTTGTTACCGGCAGGACCACTAATTTGTAAATCGGACTTTCGGTTCGGAATGTGAAATTTGGCAAAGTGAGAACGCCGGCATCATTTTAGGCGTATCGCGCCTTTTCATTCCCTTGAAATATTTTGAGTGATTCTCGGAACAAGCCGATTCGGTCAGTCCGTCGTCTGGAACGTGACCCATACCCTGGTGGCAATATCGTACTTTACGACGGGCCGGGTCAACAGAGTGGAAGGCACGTTGGGGTATAGGATGCCCAACATTGCGATGGGAGCCACGCCGAGCCCGTCGGTGGTATGATTGACGTAGAGTATAGATTTGGCATCTGAAGATTTTGTGGTTCGCCATCTGCGCCAGTGATATTATCAAAGATCCATATGGTTTTATTGAGTAGCGCAGCGCGGACTGCACTTGAGACAATGGTGAGAGCGATGGTAACCACGAATAGAATGAGCAGGGATGTCTTTCGAAGTGGGCGATGAATAGTAATGGGTCAGCTGGTAGGGAAACCAAAGACATAAGTGTTTGAATCAAAGTTTTCCGAAGTGACGCACCAAGAGGAATGATCTAATTTTAGTAATTTTAGTGATATGTTGAAATGTTAATTTAATATTCGCTGGACGCTGTCTTTTCTTTCGTGAAACGCTTTGACAGGTTCGTGATACCTGTAATCGGTACCAAGTTTGTCGGGTGGGGAACCGACGTGGTTAAACAGACTGTACTCCTGCTGTCCTGATAATCTCCCATCAAAACAAATTGTTCTACATAGCGAGCCAAACCGCGCTAAATAGGACAATAGTTGATTCGATTCTCGGAATTAAAAGACAGCTTCATCCTTCAAATTGAATGGGCATATATGTTTGTTTATTGGAGAGGTTTGGCTAATCAAAACAATGTTGATGCAAGACATACACACATATGCACAATCAAATAACATGGATGTAATGTAGTCATACGTGAAACTTTAACACAATTCTGACTCCACCATATTTGCATCGTTAACTATCTCACAGTGGATTACTCGTAAGGGTCGCCCAGAGCCTGAGGCCGAGGGCTCCCAGGATGTGTGCTCGACTGTAACCGGTTTCGACGATCCAGAAGCGAAGTTTGGGCGACAAACGGTGGAAAAATTTATTGTGAAGCCGGCTCAGGCGGATTGTGAATAATACCCCACCGTCACTAGGAAATATAAACTATGTCAAAAGGATTTCCACAACCGGGGATCATTGTGTTCCAAAGCTTTAACCAAAGTGAATAATGACTTTCAATTGCATCAAGAAATGCATGTTCTTCACGCAGAGTAGAGACTAATTGACAATATCATGTTACGCCAATGCCGCTTGAATGCGTAATTCAATAATTCGAATGCTTTCTATGGCTCATTTATATTATGAAGAAGCCTCGAAAAATAACATGTTGTCACTCGCAATATATAATATATTAAAGAACAGAGAAATACCGAGTATGAGTCATAAATCCTATTGTGCATAGTCACCCAGTTATTGCTATTTTACCCCAAAAATCTCGCGTCCTTGACGGTCCCTCCGGCTCTACTGTGCCACCAAGTATGACCCCCTGAGTTTCCGAGCTCGTTTGATCGGGTTTAATCCCCCAGAGTTTACGGTCTCGTCTCATCAACGGGCGTCCAGCGCCGTTGTCTCTTATCGGATCAAAGAGCTTGACCGGTATTTTTGGTGTACGTGTACCTTGTCCTGTGTTGGATTAAAGGGCATGGCTTGCGTTGATCGTGAAAGGTCTTCCTCTTCTAGATTAAAGGACTTATCGTATATCACCCCGGTCCCTACTTCTGTTTCTATCGGACCATTGGAAAGCCGAGTGTGCCGTCGCCTCCGCCAGAAAATAATAATTACAGCTGTAAAAGCGGCGAGGGCCCCGACAGCGAGGGCGATGACAGTGCCTATCGAACTATCAGGGGCGACTTCAACTATCGGGCCCGTCGCAGATGGCGTGGGCGTAGGCGTGGTTGTAGTGGTTTGATTGAAGACGTCAGACCAGATGGTTGGAGTGTAGTTGGTCAGCCATGACCATAGGGTGGTATCGAGAACTATAGTTTCATTAGAGGGTAAAATGGCAAAGTTATAGCCAGTGGAGCCTGGAATAATGTACGGGATGGTCAGAAAAAGGTCTCGGCAGATTCTTCCATGTCGCATTCGGTATAGAAACAAAAGATCTGAAATCAACTTGATCCATGCTCCAGAATACCTACCCCCCATAACAATCATTTGCCATCCGACCTGGACGGCGGTGTGTCCAAACCTGGGGCTCGGAGAGATGCCCGTAATTTTCGGTGCTGACCACTCGTACGTTTTCGTATTTAGTACTTGCACGTCTCCTAGAACTGTTTCCTCGGACCCGTTTTTTGGGCGAATTGTTGATCCCGTCTCGTTCAGCGATGTCGGTGCTGAGCCGCCGTATATAATGAGAGTGTAGCCGTCCGGGGCTGACGTAATGAATGCAGTTGGAGGTCAGAGCTCAGACTTATTTAAAGCTAAGAACATATACACACAATAGAACCGTTTTTACAAAGAGTGGCAGTGTGCATGTTCCTCGGCCGCGGGACGATGCCAATTGCTGTGTTGTTGCGCCAAACACCAGATGATGTACTATTTATAAAATATTATAGGTAAACCATCAAAAAAAAAAAAAAAAAAAAAAAAAAAAAAAAAAAAAACGGAAACATCACAAAGTTCAGGGCTACTCACTTATAGGTTGGCGTGTCGGCCATATCAGCCCAAACGTTAATCCATTCTGTGTTATTTTGCATTTGATACAAGCCGCCGATGATAATGATCATACCAGTACTATCAATGGAAACGTATGGTAAGGCGTAAGAGAAAGAAGAATAGCTCTCCGTTATTCCCGTGCCAAATCAGGAACCATAACTCACGGCAGCAGATTTGCGGTGTAAAATTCGCGTGTTGCGATGGGGCTGGGCGAGGCGCTGGTAACCCAGCGCTGCTGATTTGGGTCGAACTGGTAGACGACTGTGTTGTCGGTTTGGACGGTGAGTCGAATGCGACCCAATGATATTTTCCAATTGATTAACAACTATGTTACGGACATTTGCTATACCCGTTTACGGGGAAGTGGCCACCCCAGACCCAGGTGTTGCCCTTGTTGTCGAAGGCGGCAGGACCACTAATTTGTAGGATTCGGAATGTGAAAATAAAGTCAAGTGAGTACGCCGGCATTTTTTGGCCGGATCGCGCCATTTCTTCGACCCTTGATATTTTAGACCTTTGGGAACAAACCGATTCGGGCACTTACGCATTGGGTATTGTCTTACCGGCCGTCGGGAACATGGCCCATACCTTGGTGACAACATCGTACTTTGTGAAGGTGAGTGTCTGGTCGGATCCATACACGTCGATAGAATAGAAGGCCGACTGGTCCTCGCTGGGGAATAGGGTGCCCAACGTTGAGGCGGGAGCCACGCCGAGCCCGTCGGCGGTATGGTTGACGTAAGGCGGATTCGACGTCTCCCAGCCCACTGATACATCCAGCTGCGATAATAGATTTTGTGCTATGCCATCTGCGCCAGTGACGCCGCCATAGATCCAGATGGTTTTTTTGAGTAGCACAGTACGGGCTCCAACGCGTGCCTCAGTAGTTGTTGCACCTGAGAGAGTGGCGAGAGCGAAGGTGACCACGAGCAGTAGGAGCAGGGATGTCTTTCGAAGTGGGCGATGCATAAATGAGTCAATCGGCATAGGATACTGGAGGAATCAAACACAAGTTGCTGAACGAAAATCTTCTGAAGCTAATTTAACGGGGATTATCCAATTTTAATGATATGTTGTTTAGTGGTATGTTCTTGGAATGGTGATAATTTAATGTCCGCTGTACGCCATATTTGTTTATAAATAAAGATGCGAAGCAAAACAATCGACGTTGACACGCAGAAGAATAATTGTTTCAAAATAAGTAATCCAAAGTAATTTAATGTTGACAGGAATCCAACATTCCGGGACGCTCTGACTAAAAAGTCTCGGGTGACTTTGCATATATTTTAGTTTATGCGCTCTGTAGATCACGTTTCAATCAAAGAGTTATGAAATCAGCCACGTGTTTCGTGGACCATATTCACAGCGCAAATTACTCACAAAGTACAATTTATTGAATTTGCAAATTTTGCTAGAGGTGCAAGGAGGATAGGATAGTGCAACCCAATTCCGCGTCATGAGAAAATGGTCCATTGTGTGACAAAAGTTATCAGCAATTTCTGAAAGCCTTAATATGGTGAACCATCCGAGAGGCTTATTATGATGTAAACATTGTTCTGTGTGACCTACAAAAATCTTGGCACAAGTAATGGTACAGTCTCTGTGGTAATTTTGAATTGGCATCATTTGTGATTCTAAGTTCAGGTTTGACAACGATCGTGAAGTAGTGGTGAACAGTATGACACCCAGACGCATGGCCCAGACGCATTGCTCAGCCAGGTCGTATTAATTTTGACATTTATAATCGGAATTCTTTGAAAATGGTTAGTTTACACCCCACCATCTAGTTATCTGGAGTACTATGTTTTCGCTTGCTATTTATTATTATTATTATTATTATTATTATTATTATTATTGAGAAGCTTGAAAGAGATCTAGAATAGTTTTTATTCAATCGGGACCATTTTTCACTCATAAACCACGACGTTTTCGATCTTTCACCTGTCTATTCTTGGCAGGCAATTGGACGAGTGACCACTCCTGCACAGATCCATACCCAAAATATACAGATCCAGTTTTTATCTGACCTCCGCCTCAGGCGATGAAGATGAATATGACTATAACTACCTCAATGAAGATTACCTCAGCTATGAATACATTAATGATGAGCCAGAGCTCTGCCATAATAGGTACCAAATTAACACTCATAATGGTATCCGCAAATTACAAATACAAGCTGGAAAGGTGAAAAGCTTAAAGAGCTAAGCGCGAAGGTACCATGTCACGTGAATAAAAAAAGATACCGCACATTTCCCATCTGGAACGCTGAACTTGGCTTCACTATTCGCGACTATGACGTCTGGATCATGCGCATATAAAAATTGATCGTGGGGTAGACACCGATGAGACGATATGGAAAGAAAATTGAAAAAATAAATTCGCAAAGCTTACCAGGACAAGATGAGAAAACAGACATGTCTCCGCCCTACCGTATCCTAATATTCGACACTTAGCACCGACATACAAAGGCGTTTTTTTTTTTTTTTTTTTTTTTTAAAAAAAAAAAAACTTTCCCCACATTTGACCACTCGCATACCAATCACACCCACGGTAAACTGCATCTCTCCCTCGCCAACAAAACACCTCCTGGAACCGATCTGCCCTCCAGCTGACAACGTTATTTATACCTAAATTACGCCCTGTCGGTATTCAGCGTCAGCAGCGAAGTGAGCTCACTGTGTCAATTTTAATTTGGAAGACGAACCAGGGTCCTCGAGTCACATTCGCACCAGGACCTTACGCCAAGAATCTGAACTGCATGACAACCTGGGTGCGTTCATTCACAAAGAGCTTCTAACCGGACTAAAAATCTGCCTTTACCTCACGTGCTAGGCCACGTTAAAACTATATGCTGACAGCTGAGTCTAAAGTACCCATCACGTTTACATGTTTGTTTGGAATGTTTGTAGCCAGACTTTTTAAATTTAGATTTATATATATTTATATATATTTTTAATATGAAATTAATAATAATATTATTATTTCATATAGTGAAAACTCCTCAAGAGTAGATGTGATTGATTTGAATCTAATTTTTTTGAAGTTTAATAAATTTTGCCACTTATTTAGACAAATCCAGTATAATAAAGAATATTAAATTTGGATATATTTCTATTCAGCTATTGTATTTTAATTTGGCCAAAATCTCACATTCAATTTGATTTAAATCAACTCTAATTTGATTTTTAAGAGTACTAGATATGATATATATAATATAATATATGATCTGAATTAGATATAAATTAGAGTATATATAGTATAATATAGCAGATATATAATAGCAGAAGTGTAGCAGATTTCTTTATTTTAAATACTTGATCTTTTTTGACTCTATAGAGTCCTCAGATACAGTAGTGAGTGAGTTTGAAGTATATCTACCTGCAGGCTTACTAGTTCTCTTTATCTTTTTACTTTTGAACTATATTGATCTAAGGTTTATTTACTCTAGATACTAAGAGTATTAATATAAGTTTTTTTTAGCTATATAGTGATTAAGTTAAGACTTCTTTTTCTGTGAGTTATTTTATACAGTTGTGAGATCTATATATCTATACAATCTGTATAATTATGAGTTTTATATAGTTGTACTTTTTGTACAATTGTATAAATTATATAACTGTGAGATCAAGTGACTGCTAACTATAATACTATATTATATCAGAAATTAGATTCAGGTACTATAATCAAATATCTATCTTTTAATTATACTTTCTAATTTGGATCAATTATTATAACTTTCTCCTGAATAAGTAATTTTATCTCTAAATTATCTTATTCAAACTCCCAAGCTTCTACTAGTTATATGTTCTTATATTGTATAATTTGCTTTATCAATTATATCTTTTTATTTATCAGAAATCTTCTGAGACTACTTTTTAAAAAGAGGCAAGGACTTGTTCATCATCTTTAAATTGTTTGTAGACCTACTTAGCAAGTGATTTGGGTATAAGATATCTGGTACTTAACAATCTACTCTTCTTTAGTCATATTCTTTTTCTTATTTAGTAATTACTTTAGCTTGAAGTACTTTTGAACCTTGGTATAGTTTTAGTAGACTTTAAAGTATAAAATATATAATAGATAGATCTATATGATACTTTGAATACTATTAAAGGATTTCTCCATAGCTGATAGCTTAATAGAATATCATTATCTTTCTATAGCTCACTGAGCTATACTTTTAATTTAGAGAGCTGCAGCAGTACTTTATTGACTAATTATGGTACTTATTGAGTCAATTTCAGTAGATAGTAGTAGGAATAATTATATCTGATAGTTTCTATAGCCAGAAGGTGGTTTTTTTTTTATATTTTATACAAGATAAGATCCTTCTCACTTGGGCTTTCATTTTTATAACTATAAAGATTCTACTAGATTCTAATATATTAGGACTTTATCTCCTATCTTGATAATCTTCAAGAGCTTATAAATCTTTTTCTATATTATTCTATTATAATACCTATATCTTGATTATATAATCTTCAGCTTTCTTTCTTATTTAGTGTAATCTCTATATCTTAGTATCTACTTATTTCTATACTATATCTCTATTATATAATAAGATTTCTTCAGAACTTTCTCCTCTAAATAGTAATTTCTGAGAAATAAAGTAGATACTTTGTGATTATATATTTCTGAGAGTAGATTATACTATTGACAGATAATAGTCTCAATTTTTATAGTTATTACAAAACTTAGTAATAATATTCTTGAGAGTCTTATTGATCCTTTCTGTCTGTCTATTTTTTTGAAAATAATAAGTTATAGTTCAAATATACTAAATCTTATACTTCTTACAGAAAATCTCAAAAAGCTGATTTATAAATTCTATTTTTCTATTTATTGTTTTATACTTTAAAGTCTTGAATTGACAGAAGATTTCTTTATAAAAGAAATCAGTAATTGACTGTATATTGACTTCTTTGAGAGATCTTACTTCTATCTATTTTATAAAGAGATCTACAATAATAATAACATATCAGTTATCAGTCAATATTACAAGTAAGGAGTCAATTATATCTATTGCAATATGGATAAATAGTACTAATTCTATATCTACTGATTTTGATATTTGATTTATTGATCCTACTTCTACTTCTAATATTTGTTACAGATCTTAACAAATTGTCTGAAATCTTTCTCTATTTCTGATCACTACATTATTCTTCTTACTTTGTCATAGATATTTATTCCTCTTAGATAATTATATTTATACATATACTGACTTCATTACTTATTCCTTCTTATACTCTGGTATATATAATAAGTAGTTTTTCTTTCTTTAATATTTCTCTATTAGTTTTAAATTATTTCTAGATTCTGTTGATAATTATTTATATTCATTCTTTCAGATATTGGAGCATCTTTCACTATCTCAGATAGATGATAATTCTATAGTAAAGTTTCTTATTTATATCTTTTTTATTAGTTGTGAATCCTTTAGAGTATCTGTGAGAGAATATCTATATTAGTATTAGTTCTTCTTAGACAGTATATAATAGTTACATTATAGGCTTACAGCTTTATAATTTATTTGGTAAATATTTCTTTAAGCTTGCTTGTAGTTGGCAACTAAGTAAGGGCTGAGTAGTTTGTCAGAATGGTGAAGTATCTTTCTGTAAGATAGTAGTAAAACTTTTCTATAGCTCAGATAACTGTAAGATATATGTACTAACTTATAGAATTCATATTTTCTTTCTCTTTTACAAGTTCTTTAGCTGAGATATATAATCATATACTTAACTTTATTCTTCTTTTATACAATAACAACTTGTAGTCTAACTGAACTTATATCTATCTATAGGATAAATTCTTGAGACTAGTTAGGTCTTCTCAAGATAGATATCTAGATCAATCAGATCTTGAGATATTTGAAAGCTTGGTACTGTCTACTGGTCTATTTAAACTTAATGTTCTTCTTGAACAGTTCATAGATAAGACCTGTAATATTGGAAAATTCTTTGATATATAATTTTTCTTTAATAGATAGTAAATTCTATGAAGGTTTGAGCTTTAGTAACTATATATAATGAGTCTTGAGTAGACTGCTACTGCTTGAATCTTGATAGAGTCTATATAAGTTCCAATCTGAGTGATAATATATCTAAGGTAGGAGATCTCAATTTCTGTAAACTTGTATTTCTTCAGCTTGATTTACAGACTATACTCTCTCAATTTCTATAGAATTCAGTAAATATAATTGAGATATTCCTAAGTTGTCTTACTGAAGATAATTATATTATCTATATAAACTATTATCTATTTCTTATATCATTATAGAAGATATTATTCATCATTCTCTGAAAGCTTTCTGGAGCATTATATATTCTAAAAAGCATTTACAAATAGATATAGGTTTCATCTAGAGAGATGAAGACTGACTTTTTGCTAGCTTTCTTAGTAATAGAATTCTGAGTATAAATCTAAGATAGTATAGTATTATGCTTCATCTCCTAATATTAGCAGAATATCACTAATGAGGGGTAGTAGTTAGCAATTCTTCTTGATAATTTTGTTGAGTTTTCTATAGTCTATACAGAGTCTCAGAGTGAATTCTCCTGACTTGTTTCTTTTTTTGAAGCTAGTATAATTGATGAGAACTATAGACTAATAGTCTCTTTGATAATACTGATCTCTTTCATCTGTTTGATTTTTTCTTAGAGCTATTCATAATAAGCTAGTGAGATAGATCTTATTCTTTATAGATTGACTCTATATCTCCTATATCTACATTATGGCAATAGTGTGGTGTCTTTTTTTTAATATTCTTGAAGTCAGTAGTAAGAATATCCTCAAATTTATACAAAAGCTTCTTGAGTTCTTTTTTAAATAAAAATTCATTTTCAGTAGTATAGCTATGCTTATCTGTAGTTTTTTCCTTCTTGTAGTTTAGTTTAATAATCTTGATATTGATAAAAACTCCTCTTTCTATAGATTTAAATTCTTTCTTTTTTTTTTTTTTATTTTCTCTAACTTCTCTATCTTTAAGATCTTGAGTTGTAGTATTGGAAAGATCAGCATTTATATTAGTTAGTCCTTCTTCTTGACTGCAAACAGAATTATAGGGTTATTATTATTAGTAATAAACAGAATTTCTCTAATATAATCAGAATTAATAACTCCTCCTTCTATTGAAATTTTACTTTTAGCTAGACTACTCCTTATCTTGAGTATTCTGATATAATTCTTAAAAATAGTTATTTTTAGACTAGTTGTATATAGTATAGTTATCTGGGATTCAAGAATTATTTCCTCAACTATAGCAATATCTATCTCAGCTATATTTTCTGATTTATATTTTAGCAAGACTATATTAAAGTGAATCCTCTAAATCTTGACCTTTATTTCTTCTTCATAATCACTGTTCTCTAGAAGAGCTGTTGGTTTATTCTCCTGATCTTTTTTTTCTTACTACTTCTATATTATTGTTAAGATGACAACTCAATATATCAACATATAATTATGCCAATTCATTAGTTTTATATCATTAATTAATAATATATAAAATACATAATCTATACAACTTCAATAAAATTGATCTCTCTTTTACAACAATTATTTTCTTCTCCTTATAATGAATCTTATAGATCTTGATAATATATTAGTAGTACTCATCTATATACTTCATATAGTATATCTAAATTCTATAGAGATAGACTCTTTGTATGATATATTCTTCAGTAATCTTCTTATACCAATACTTTTTATTAATTTATCTAACCTTCATTTTCTTTTTCTGAGTAATTATTATATAAGCTTCTACTTGCTCATATCTTCTTCATTTATCTCAGAGAGTACTCTTTTGTTGAAATTAATTAGAATTCTCATCTTTTGTCCTTAGTAGACAATTTGTATCTTCTGGATATTTATATTAATTATTATTCTGGTCTTGTAAAACTACTGATTACTAATAAGAATATCATAGTTAGTGATATTTGTAACAATTATGTCTACTGAGATCTTCCAAACTTGATAGAGATATCTTAGATCTTTTTTAAAGAGATAGTTCTTATACTATCTATTATAATAAATATCAATTTTATAGCTTCTTTGATTTCTTAACCTAGACAATCTACTACATTCTTACTAAAGAGATATTCTTCTGCCTCTATATTGATAATGGCCTCAAAAATCCTATTAAATAGTATAGGTAGAGATCTTTTAGTTATCTTTCTCACTTATTTTTACCAAAGTCTTTTTGTATATTATTAGCCTTCACTATCTTTTATCTTTAATCCTTAATTATATATTTCTATAAGTTTTAGTTTTATTTATTATCTGAAGGTAGAGATTTTTGCCAACTGTCTAAAGATTGTATTAACTATTTGTTAACTGAGATCTTGAAGATATTTTACTTAAAGGTCTTGCTTTTTTGTAGCTTTTTCTTCTTTTCTTCTTTACTGGTAGAAATGTTGCCTTAAATGATATCTTCAACTACTTGTTTGAGTTTCATGTCTTGATCTATTTCTTCAGCTGTATTTTTATTTTCTATAACTACTTTTATCTATTCTTCTATAGACTATTTCACTGAGTTCTTTCTAAGTCTTTCTAGTAATCTCTTGTAGAGATTTTTGCAGATGGTCTTCTTGAATATTATAGTAGAATATACTTCTCAATCTTGCTCTTCCTCTAAATTTCCAATCTCCTCAAAGGTAATAGTATTGGTCTATTTATGATTTCTAATAGTATTGCTTAACTAAGTCTTATACTTAGTCTCACTCATATATTTATAGAAGTAGTGGCCTTCTTCTCTATAAGTATAGTAGATTCTTCTCCTCTTATCTATAATAGTAGTAAACTTCTGGACTGAGTGACAATATCTTCCTCTAATTTCCTTCACTATATCATCTAAGTATATAGTTATTTCAGCAAACTTCTTTGTAAGTTCTTCTATATGATCACTATTCTTCTACTACTCTATAGCCTTTAGTTGAGGTATGTTTAGATTAACTATAGTTATGAAAATTATGCTAGTTATCTTAGATACTTCAACTTTGACTCTAGTGATACTCTCTATTATATAGTCTTGAGAGTATCTGGCTATTCAATATTGCGGAATATAAGTTATCTTCTATAATAAGTCTAGGACTATTAGTGATGATCAGATTGCTATAACTATTTCTGAGTGAATTCTTTTTATAAAAGTAGCTTCAGCTACTTAATTTTTGATAGTATCAGTATAATTAATCAAGATTATCTAATAGCAGATTTGAGTTTAGAAGATATTCAGATCTTTATTCATTCTTTAGCAAGTTATATTGAGTTGGTTCTTTAGAGTTTACTTGTTTATCTATATAGTAGATAGTTCACAACTAGGCCTTCTATACTATCAATATTGTGGCATTATTATTTCTAGTATAATTTATAGCTGTAAATATAGCTCTTGTAGATTCTTGAAGACTAAATAGTATAAGAGCCACTTGTAGCATTAGTATTAGGGTTCTTACAGTAGTATATTGCTCAAAATTATCAAGGAAGGTAATGATTGACTCATCAGAGATATATTTATAGAATACTAGTAGTCTTATATCTATCTTGTCTAGATATCTTGGTTCAATTTGAGTATGAGTTTAGGTTATAGCAGTTATTTATTATTAAGTTCAAAAGTGAGAAATTTTTCTTAAATTACTAGCCAATATGTAGGTACTAAGTTATAATATAGCAGATATATAATAGTAAAAGTATGGTAGATTTCTTAAACTCCTCAGAATCCTCAGGTATAGGGGTGGGTGAGTTTGAAGTATGTATATCTGTCTGCAGGCTTACTAGTTCTCTTTGCTACTTAGCTTTTGAACTATTTTAATCTGAGGTTTATTTACTCTAGATATTAGAAGTATTTATATAAGTTTGCTGGCTATATAACAGCTAAGTTAAGACATCTTTTTCTGTAAGTTATTTCATATATATCAGGAAAAAAAACTTCAGTTCATATTTACTAGTTTATGTTCACAGCTGTTTAAGTTTATATTATTTAATATAGTTTTTATTCACAGCCTTTTAGTTTATATTACTATATATTTCTGTCCATATACTTACTATTTAGTTCATATAACTGTGTCTTTAAAAAAACAAATCTGTTAGCATCTATAGTTTGTATCTGTAATTATTTAAGTTCATATTATGAAATTATAATTCATATATTATACTTTTCTGTCTGTATTCTTAGCAATTTAGTTTACAAAACATGTGGAAATTTGAGGCTTAGTTCAGAACTGGCAAGTATGGCTACTTAGATAAGAAAAATGATAAACAAATAAAGAATGTATCTGCAATTCAACTATTCCAATTTTCTAAATAAAGTTCTTAATACTATTGATAAAATCCAAATATTTATTGCTATATAGGTAAGATGGAAAGAAATATACATTATAGCCAATGATGGATGGTTTTGTATAAGCAAAATAGAAATAATATCATCATCACCTCTAATAAGTTATGAAGAGTCCTCTGATGATAGAGAATGAATCTTAATGAAATAAAAAGCTACTATTAGCACTAAATAAAATACCAAGTACCAAAAGCAATAGAAACTTCTAAAGAAAGCCAAACAGACTAACAAAGTTAATAAAACACTTCAACAAATTGGTACTATCCTTAGATAAGCTCAAGATACAATTCCTAGACAAAACTCAGAGCCAACAAACTCAACCAGAACATACTCTAAATTGTATAAATGTGCTATCAACACTATCTCTAAGGACACTATTGTGGAAAATCATCTATTTGGTAAAAATTATAACATAATGAACAAATTTAGCACAATAAGATCAAGAAAGAATGAAAAATAGTGATCACCTATCTGGTTAAAAAAGTACTACCTTATCTTACTAGAAGAGAAGAAGACTAAAAGTAAAACAATACAGTCAAAGAATTATATCAGATTTATGATATAACTTCTCATCTAATATCAAACCAGATATACTATCTATAAAGAGTAAGTAAATAGGATTTAACTTGAATATAAAAAGATGAGATACATTTACTATACAAAATATATCTATAATGAATCCATGAACTATATTATGAATACTACTATACTATGAATATTATGAATAATAAATACCACAAATACTATATATAAAACTATATAAATCTCAAGTTTTTATATTAATAAAGATCTGATTTCAATAATAATCTATAGACTCTTATATTATATATAATTTGCTATTGAACACATACTCCTAATGCTACCATACACTCCTCAAATAAAAACTAGTCACAATTACATATAACTTCAAGTATATTTTTAATCTATATACTTGACTATTTAGTCTAACTATATGTTTACAAATAAAATATATATATTTAAAAATCTTTCTCTCATAATATATATATGATCTGTATACTTATTTACTAAATATAAATGAAAAGAATATATATTCAATTTACCAACTAAGTTCTTTCTTACTGAATTATATTTCTCAAACAAGAGTTATATGTATATTATATGAACAATTACATCTATAGATATAATATTGAACTGTCCAGTCTATATAGCAATAGCTATTCCTGTCTCACAATTATGAGAGACTATATTTTTAGTACTAGGATCTTCAATATCTATTATATTGTACTACTTCAAGTATGCAAGTTAATAGACTTAGTGATCTTACTCAATTTTGAAGAGTAGATGAACTTGGGCAAAAAGATATTTATCTATATCTTGTCTTATCTCAAACTACTTATCTGTAAGATTATACAACACTACTCAGTTATATTATAGACTCCTATAGAACTGTTACTTATAGTAGACAAGTTGGCAAAATATAGCTAAATCTAATTTTGTATTTGCAAATGAGTCATGAACTCTATTTGATAAAGTAGTAAAGATATTAATCTATAAAGATCAAGAAGAGATATTAGAAATGTTACAAAAAAGTTTACAGGCTGGCTTAGTATAAATAACTTACTGTTAGATTTTATTGTGGAATACTTGGAATGGAGGGAGAAGCATACTGTTTATTGCTAATCCTCATGCGCTTTTACGCATCGCAATTAGTGATGTTTACATGATGATGTAGTCAAGGAAGGCTGCACCACCATATATATCGAGTTGTAACCTACATATTTCAATACTCCCGCTCAACAAGATATACAAATTCCCAAACTGCAATACTAAGCTATAACCACTGCAAATCTTGCTGTAATGTTCAGACCGCTATCTAGAAACCGAAAAACATTCGAATTGCCTGCTTAAAGCTCGAAAAATAGGTTGAAAAGTAGAGATATGAACATTCGTAGATGAGCAATGTTGGTAGAAATCTGCAATGTAGTGATCAATGTTAAAGAAGCTTGCTGTCATTCTATTATTCTATCTCATCCCGAATTGTCCTTAATTACCAGCGTAGAGTCCTGTAATACCCATTCCTTGTACGCATAAGTCAAACTTTGCCTTTGGAAGGGCTTTAGTCAATGAATCCACCGTCATATATTCTGTTGGGGTGTATTCAAGGTGTATAGTGCCATTTTCCATGCATTCACATATGAAATGATGCTGTATGTCAATATGTTTCGTTCTGGCATGATGTATAGGGTTCTTTGCCAAAGCAATCATTGATTGGTTATCTTGCTGGAGTAGTGTAGAGTGCCGTTGCTCATATCCCAGCTCCTTTAACAGTTCTTGAAGCCAGATAGCCTCCTTTGTTACCATTGACAACACTTGATATTCCGCTTGCATAGAGGATGTTGCCACTGAAGGTTGCTTATGCGTTTGCCACGAAATGGCTCCATTGTTTACTTTAAAGATGTATCCAGTCATAGACCTTCTGTCATCTAAGTCGCCAGCCCAATCGGCATCACAAGAACCGAATAAGCATATAGTACTTCCGCTTTGCCCATTATTACTGCCCAAACTGAGCGTATAGTCTATGGTTCCTTTGATGTACCTGAAAATTCGCTTGATTGCCATCCAATGGCTATTGTCATAGCATGAAGAATACTGCGCCACTTTGTTTATTGCAAAAGAGATATCAGGTCTCGTCCCTTGCATAAGATATATGAGAGATCCCACGGCTTGTCGATAGGGGATGTCGTTTCCCTCAGGCATAGTGTCAGACTTCTTTAGTTTCACGAATGTTTCCATAGGTGTCCTGACTGGTTTGCATTCACTCATCCTGAATCGCTTGAGAATATTTCAAAAATATGTGGCTTACATTAGGTGTATAGCACGCTCGTGCCTGTTACATGTAATCGATATTCCAAGGAGATAGGACGCTTCGCCTAAGTCTGTCATTTTGAATTCCTGGCGTAGTGTAGCCTTTACGTCATTGATTTCACTTGCCATTCCGACTAAAATAATATTGTCAACCCAAATTCCCAGATATACTGTCCTGAGGATGTATGTCAGGTGTATATGCATGGATCAGCTTCACAATGCTTGAATCCATTATCTAGGAGATATCCATTGATCTTTCGATTCCACAACCTTGCCGCTTGCTTGATTCCATAGAGCCCTTTGCGTAATTTATATATGAGCTCATTTCCATCATTATCGTATAGTTTGTATCCTTGTGGTTGTCGTATATATAACTCCGTGTCTATGTCACTGTTCAAGAACACTGTCTTTACATCCATTTGGTGTATTTCGTAGTCATACTTGGCTCCGATTGCAAGAAGTATTCTAAGCGAAGTCAACTTAAATACTGGAGAAAATGTCTCATCATAGTCTACGCCATAGCCTTGCGAGTACCCCTTTGCTACAAATCGAGCCTTATACTGTTCTACGTTGCCGTTAGCCTTACGCTTGATCTTGTAGACCCACTTCGATCCTATAGCTTATCGCTCTGCTGGAAGGCTTACTAGATCCCAAGTATTGTTTTCAATGAGCGAACTGTACTCCTCGTCCATAGCCCTTCTCCACTCCTTCTTATCATTTGAGTGAATGGCTTCGTTGTAGTGTGCTGGCTCACTGGTTGTTGCTATGTAAGCACATTCACAGGTATAGTTCATGTGATGTTGTTTGCGACGAGATGACCTGGGTGGGTTCCAGTAATTTCCCAGATCCGCTTGGATTTCGTTATCCATCCCAGATTTGTGCTTCTTCTTACCCTTTGGAAAGGTATCCTCTTCGTCATCCTCGTCCATAATTTCCATTATCCTTAGTTCTTGCAACTTCATTTCCATTTAAATGGGTTGCGTTTTCGCTGGTATAGGTCCCAAGGATGTCTTTGGCGTAGTCTTCAGTGTCGTTCCGGGTGTAGATGTTGTTCCGCTAGCCTTTGCAGTTAGCATAGATGTCGCTGGCTGACCCATCGAATTCACCATCAGATTTGAGATAGGAATTTCCACGTAAATTTCCTGCTTAGTCTCTTTGAACTGTACGTCACATGAAATGATCATATGTCATTTCTGCGGGTTCCAAAGTCTGTATCCCGCTCTATCATATCTAAGGAATATATGCTTATCTGCCTTAGATTCGAACTTGCCTCGGTTGCCACCTTTGTCCAGAATGTATGCCTTGCTTCCGAATATGTGTAAGTGTGAAATATCAGGCTTGGATCCATTCCATAATTCCTCAGGGGAAAGATTGCTGTCATTCCTGGATTGCTTGCCAGGATCCTTGCTTAGAGCTTGAGAGAAACAATGATTTCGAATATATGCCACCATATTCACCGCTCCCACCCAAAAAGACTTCAGTAAGCCAGCCATATTCATCATCATTCTAGCCATTTCCACTACCATTCAATTGAATTGTTCCACCACGCCATTTTGCTGAGGTGTATAAGGGGCTGTCGTAGAGTGCTGTATACCGTTCTTCTTCAAGAAGTGTCTGAAACCTTTGTTGACGTATTCTTTGCCGTTATCTGAGTGTAGGGTTCATATTCTACGTCCCGTCTTGTTCTCCACGGCTGCCTTGAATTTCCGGAATTTGTTGAATACCTCATTTTTCCCTGTAATGAGATATATGTGGACTTTGCATGTATAATCATCAATGAATGTAATAAAATACTTCTTCCCAGAGTGTGATGCCATTCGTATGGGGCCACAAATATCCGTATGAATCAAATCGAGAATGCCGGCCACTTGCTTCGTTCGTTCCTGAAAAGGTTGCCGGGAAGCCTTGTTTACTGTGCATCCATTGCAAAAGAAATCCGGTGGCATATAGTCCAGTAAACTGTATATGGACTTGCTCCTTATCATCCATTCCAGGCTCGTTTTACCAATATGTCCTAAGTGTCCATGCATTATACGCCAGAAATCCTCTCCTGTCATAGTTGCAGAATATGCAGATATAGTGCCACTCGGCGTGCCATTGATTGTGTATAGATTCCCCTTTTTCGATGCATATATTAACTCCTTATTGTTCTTCAGATTGATTACCATTACACCGTTTGGGTGTATATTTACTCCTCTGTCCCTGCGAGCCATCATCCGGCCTATCGAGAAGAGGTTCTTGCCTATATCTGGAATGTATAGTATGTCCACGAAGGTGCCTGAAGGTTCATCAACATTTCCATGTAGATGTATGCCTATGTTGCCTTTCCCTTGAGCGTAAATGACGTTATTGTCACCTAGCTTGATAGGTATGGGATGCTCAAACTTCTCGTATATAGAGAACCACTCCCGGTGAGCCATCATATGCTGTATTGCACCCGAATCCATGAGCCAGACCTCTTCGCTGCATACATAAGCACTGTTCGGCATATAGCTTACATTTGCACTGGTGCCGACATTGACGTCACCATTTTTCACTGTCTGAAAAGTGTTTTGTTGACCAGGATTTGTAGATGTCAAACTGGTGGAATTGCATCTGCAACTGGCGTTGGTGGAACTGGCGGTTGGTTCCGAATTTCCTCCTATTTCAATGGTTTCTGCATATGGATAGGTTGTCGCTTCTGTGAAGAATAGACCTCCGCCACTGCTGTTTTCATTGTTGGCATCCACCGTGTTTGCCTGCCGTTGTCCTTGCTGTTGGCCACCCTTTTCCTTCTTCTTGCGGTTGCAGTTCTGCTCACGATGTCCACGCTTATTACAGTAAAAGTATTTACCATCGAATTTCTCGCATTGCTGGCCTCGACCTTTGTTCGGCTTGCCTTTGCCTCGTCCACGTGCTCCGCTGTAGAATGCTTTCTCCTCATCATATTCCTCATTGGCGTTGTTGCTGCCTAGCCTTGTTTCCTCGTTTAAAAGGCTTGTGATGATGTGCTTATAATCTGATAATTTGCTGGACTCCCTCATAGTAGCAACAACCACGTTGTATGCTTCGGGAAGGCCTCATATAAGAGCCAGGACCTTGTCTTCATCCTTAATGGTGTCCGCCAGCATAGATGTAAGGGAATTCACTTGATTCGCCAGCTCGTCAACTCGATTGGCATAGTCCCAGATGCTCTCCTTGGACTTAATTCGAAGATTGAATAGTTACGCCTTTAAGTGGAATCTGTTTGATGTGGATGCCTGTTGATGGTGATTGCGTAAAATCTCCCAGGCTTTATTTGCCATCATAGCATTGATTACCAGCTTTATTTGCGTGTTCAAAAGGGTGAACGTAATCTCCCTTAGCACTTTGCGATCTTTCGCGGCATCGTATGTCGTTACTTGCGCCTGTGGCTTCCAGTAGTCCTCCAAACCGCATTCTTCAAGGAGATTCTTCATATGATACGCCCATATGGCGTAGTCCTTACCATCAAAGACAAGAATCATCCTTTTTACCGTTGATGTTGGCGCCACTGCCGGAATGTTCATCGTCATGGAAGCGAAACCCATTCTGGCTGTGTTTGTGTTTGTGTTACTAGAACTTGGCGGCGTGCTGCTAGCACTGCTTAAACTAGTAGCCATTGTATAGCGTAATGTAGCATATGTGTTAGAGGGGTGTATAGCCGCTAACCGGGGCTCATAATCTTTTGTTGTGGAATACTTGGAATGGAGGGAGAAGCATACTGTTTATTGCTAATCCTCACGTGCTTTTACATGTCACAATTAGTAATGTTTACATGATGACGTAGTCAAGAAAGGCTGCGCCACCATATGTATCGAGTTGTAACCTACATATTTCAATAGATTTGAAAGTTTAGAAAGATTCTTGATAATGATATCTATTTCCAGATACAAACTGGAGGTCATGAAAAAATATCTGAGTGGTAAGTTTGAGGTCATATAGTTTAAAAAATTTTGAAACTTCATCAATATAGAGTGTACCTTTAGAGATGCTAGTACTCAAGTGCCAGTATTTCTCAGTTATTGGTATACTTGAAGTATTTATAAACTTACTAGTTGTAATATGATCAAGCTTGTCCTCAAGTACTGTTTGACACTCTACAAATTTGACAACTTGTAAAAGAGGATTATATTTATTTATTCATCAATATGGTATCTTAACTTCTCTCTATATTAGCATTATCTAATATACCAAATATTCAAGTTGACTCAGAAATATTCTGCAGAAAGTGGAGTTTTTCAAAGTTCAGTAAACTTAGTGAGATCTCTGCAAACTATTCTTTTAGTTCATTGAATTGAGATAATAGTATATCTTTATCTTTAAGTGTTTTTTCAGTCTGAACTAGTAATGAGATATAGAAATACCACTCAATAAATATTGTGAGGCATTTGATGATACTAAGTGATTTGAAAATCCCTCTCATACATAAGAGGAATATTTTTTAAAAGAATTTTTTTTTTTAGTTAAAGAGTTCACAAATAGTTCACAAACTCACCATAATATATAATACTTATATATATTAGTTGTTGATATTTGACTATAGTTATTTGACTAAGATTTATATTGAAATATTGAAATATCTTAGTTATAACAACTCAATATATAGTAGTATAGCCTGACTATATCATAATGTAAATATCATAAATATGTATAAAAGTGCATAAGCTATCAATAAACAATAGTAGCTCTTTATTCTCTCTACTCTCTCCAAGTATTCTACAATAAAAGATTATAAGTCCAACTAGTAAAAGTAGATAACAAAGACAAAGATACTTCTCTGATATATATACTATACTATATAAAGATATCATACTTACAAGATATATCAAATATAAGCTTACCAAGTAGTATAAGTAAAATGGAATCTGGAATAGGTACTGATAGTATAAGTATATCTAATATAATAGTTATAACTATAACTATTCCTATAGTAGTACTAATGACAATAATGATAAAGAGAATGATTCCTATCTTTAATGGTAAGGATTATACCATATGGATATACTATATAAAGAATCTCTTAGAAAAATATAGTCTAGAAGACTACTGGAAGTCACAGATATAAATAACAGAATATAACACTATGAGAGATTGTAGAGTACTGAGAGAGATTATCTTCACTCTTTTGAATATATAAATAAACTTATTATAAATACTATAACAGTGAATAAAGTCTGGAAGATATTACATAATTACTACCAGCAGGTATCTGTATCAAACAGATTCTATCTAAAAGTATAGCTGTTCAACCTCTAAATAAAATCTAATAAGAATATCTAGGACTATACCAACTATGTTGATAATCTGATAAATCAAGTGAATTCTCTTTCTATACCAGCAGACCTTATCAAGGATAAAGATAAGACTCTGGCTCTTATATAAAGCCTTTCCAAGATATATAATATAGTTGTCACTATTATGTATAAGAGAATTTGGCAAATTATTAGACTATAAGCATATTATCATGAGCCTTTTAAATAAGGAAACAAGACTGAAGGGCAACAATACCAATGAGGATGCTAATAAGAAAGTCTTTTATAAAGTATATAAATGAGACAAAGACAAACCAAGTAAAGGATGAGAGCAAAACCAACAGTATAATAGTCAATGAGCCAAATTTGATAGTAAATACTTCTACTATAATATATAAGTGTGAATACTGCAAGTAAGACTGTAACAGTAAAAAGAAAGAAAAGAGTGGTTGATAGCAATAAAGACAATGTGGACAGATAGATATCATAGATATTAATAATAATAATAAAAGTAATAGAGGCAGCAGAGATCTGTTCTTTACAGAAGTAGTAACCTATTTATATATAGAGGGAGATTTAGGAGTGAATCTGAGAAATACTTTTATACTAACAAAAAATATTGACATAAACACTAGTACCAATATAAGTTATATGCTGAGTACTTATATATAGTGAAGATATCTGACTTATAGATTCTGATATAATATAGTATATAATAGTATACTATTAGTTCTCTATACATATATGAGAAGTTTGAGTATCTTGTATCTATCAAACTAGGTGACAATAATATCATCTAAACTCAAGACAAGAGTAATGTCAGTATACATCTATATGGAAAAGTTGATAAACCCTCAGACACCTTCATAGAGGTACTAGCTAGTATACATGAATTACATAGAGGCACAAAATATCTTTGGTACTAAATGTCTAGAACTGGCATATGTATACAGTATAAGACCTCTTCACCCACTCCTAATCTGCGACTACAAGTAACTAATTGATGCATATCCATTGACTTGTAATCTTGATTGATATTACCTATGATAGTAATAAAGTAGAAGTTCAAGTGACTATAAAAAAAAAAAAAAATGAATGAAAAGAATATATATTCAATCTACTCACTAAGTTCTTTCTTATAGAATCACATTTCTCAAACAGGAGTTGCATATATACTATATAAATAATTGCATCTATGAATATAACATTGAACTGCCCAGTTTATATAGTGACAGCTATTCCTGTCTTACAATTATGAGAGACCATGTTTTTAATACTAGAATTCTCAATATTTACTATATTATACCACTTCAAGTATGTATATAAGTTAATAGACTTGACAATTTTGTGTTGGGATGACAACTTGATATACCAGCATATAACCTTATACCATTCTAGCAGATTTATATTATTTATCAGTAAAGTATGAAATATGCAATCTATAAAAATATCCCTCTCTTTACAAAAAAGGTTATGAGCTATGCTAGCACTAAGTGGCTATAGCAAAACACCTCTTTAAAATACACTATGCTAGAAATGTCTGATGAGCAGCCTAGTAATATAAGTGTAGAAATTAATATACCAATTATGAGCATTCTGCTAACCATAGGTATAACCTCAATAGATATGAGAAATACAGTCCTAGTTGTTAGCATAAATACTGCCAAGGTCTATTCCAATCTTCAATGAGAGAGACTATACAATTTGGGTATTTCATATGATAAATCTCCTTAACAAATGTGGCTTAGTAGAGTATATAAAGTGACAAGTACTAATTCAAGATTACAATATTGTAAATGATCACTGAGCAATATGCAAGATTATATTCACATTGTTGAACTCACAAATGAAGCTTGTAATATATGCTATGATAGCTTATGATGTATGAGAGTTTCTATGTACTTATTATATATAAGCATCTATATCTAATTAATTCTATCTGAAATCTCAATTATTCAATATATGAATGAAGCTCAAGAAGTGTATCCATGATTATGCCAATCATGTTGATGATCTGGTAAATCAAGTGAATTCTCTCAGTGTATCTGCAGATTACATTAAGAATGAAGACAAGGTTATAGTACTCATAAGAGGACTCTCAGATGTATATAATATTATCATTACAGCTATGTACAAGAGTGGCAGTCTCTTGGATTACACCCATATGATAACAAGCCTCATGAACAAGGAAATGTACTAAGAAAACAGTGTCAACAATAATGAAAATGCCTTCTATGGATCTAGCAGACATAGTGCCAAATAAGGTCAAAAGTATGGTCAATAATAAGACTAAAGAGAATGAACCCAAACCCAAGCTCAATAATATAATAACTAGTCTAGCCAATTAACCAAGTATGAAGGTTACTGTGAGTACTATAACAAGTATAGACATAGGAAGCACTATTGCTATAGTTGGGAAAATAATAAGATAAGCAGTGAAAATAAGTATGGAAAAGGCCAGTATTGATAATATAGATATGTGAACTATTGAGAGAAGTATAGCAATATAAACACTGCTAAAACTAATAAAAGTGGTAATTTATTTTTTGTACAAGCCACTAGTTTCACCACTAGTACAAGATCTACTACAAAATCCACCAACCTATCATCTATGAATTCTTGTCAATAGTAAAATGCTTTTCATCTGACAAAAAGTAGCAATGATGTCAACACTACCAATAACTATACATTCTCTAAGTATACATCTGATGAATATACTGCCAACATAGTTGATGATAATAATATCTGACCAATAGTTTCTGGAGCAATACAATATATGATACTATATAGAGAATGGTTCTCTATGTATGAGCCTTTTGAGTACTCTATATCTATCAAATTAGAAGATAACAACATTATCTACACTCAAGGAAAGGAAAATGTAGGGATACATCTCTATAGAAATATCATTGAGCCCACTACTACTCTTGGGGATATACTATATACTTCAGAGATAGAAAAAAACCTCTTTTCTATAGGCAAGATGATGGCCTGCAGCAATAAAGAAATATATATATATACAAAGAGTACTACTGTATATGATTTATATAATAATGAGCTAATAATAGCTTCAAATGCAGAAATTTTTATATGATCAATGAGATGTCAAATAGCATAAAAGTCTCTGCTTATACAACAACTACACCTATTACATCCAATATGTAGCATCAAAACTTAGGATATATTGGTAAGATAAGTCTCAAATATATAATAAGAGTGGCTTAGTAAAAGGATTGCTAGTATATATATATCTAGAGGATAGCTTTTATAAGGTATATATAGAAAACAAAGCTTCTCAATGACTATTTAAAGAATAATTAAAGCACATCTTGAGGATCTTTAATGTAATTAATACAGATATATATGGCCCAATACATACTCTATCACATTCTGGTAAGAGATATTTTCTGACATTTATTGATAATCATACATATAAGGCATATGTATATTTCCTATTAGTGAAGAATAAAGCCTTAGAGAAATTCAAAGAATTTAAAGCAATTACCAAGAACAAAACAGAATATAGAATATATGCTATATACTCAGATAATAGATGTGAATATATCAATAATACATTCAGAGAATTCCTGATAAAATAAAATATATCTCATCAAATAATAGCTCCTTATATACCTCAACAGAACAATATAGCTGAGCAATTTAACCATACAGCTATAGAAATGGTACACATGATAATCAATACCACCAGTCTAGTATATTCCTATTGAGCCAAAGCTATTAATATATTAGTATATATCTGCAACAAATGTGTATCTTAATTACTAAGCAAGAAAGCTGGCAACAATAAGTATAAGGATGATAATCTTACTCTTGAAGAATTATAGAGCAGAACTAAGTCCAACATATCACATCTATACATATTTAGATATAATACATATATTCTTAACAAAAGTAATATCAATCAGTATAAATTCAAGTTAAAGATAGTCAAGCACATACTCCTTAGATATAGCAGGAAATTGTATAGGCTTTGGAATCTATGTAGGAAATGTGTAGTGATTTTGCATGATATACAATTTAATGAAAAAGGAAACAATAAGAAGATCTATATGGAAATATCTATGGAAATCTCTACATCTATATTCTAGCCAGTACAATAACTGGTACTGCCAATATCTCTAATGATTTGAGCAGTTAATCAAAACTATTTCAAACTATTATAAATGCCTGAGCCAGTATTGTCTGAGCCAAGGATCACTGAGATCAAAGATAATGATGGTGAATTCTCCAATAATAAGAAATCTTCCATTAAGAGCAAGGGTAAGCAAAAGCCAAAGTATAAGCCCAGGAATGAGATGCATTCAGAATTAGGAAGTTACTGGGATATGCCAGCAAGCCTTAGACAGTAGCAACATCAAGACCATGTGAGCTATGCTGAAGAATACAAATTCATATATATCACAATATCTTCCAGTGAGTCAAGCACATATGACAAGGCTATGCAATGCCCCAACAACAAGAAATAGGAATACACAATGGATGAGGAATACAATTTACTCATCAAGAATAGTATCTGAGATCTGATACCTCTTCTGCCAAACTGTCAAGCAATTAGATCCAAGTGGATGTATAGGATAAAGTGTAATGCTGATGGTAATGTAGAGCAGTATATAACTTATTTCATTGCCAAGAGTTATTTGCAGGACTACAGCATAGACTATGATGAGATATTTTCACTAGTATTTAAGCTTACATTACTTAGAATACTTCTTGCAATTAGTACAGTATATGATCTCAAAATCCATCAAATGGATATAAAGATAGTATTTCTAAATAGTGATATAGATTCTGAACTATATATCTATTAACCACAAGGATATGAAAACAGCAAGCTCATATGTAGATTATATAAGAGACTATATAGCATCAAGCAAGCAATGTAGTTATAAAACAAAAGGATTGATAAATATCTCCTTGACAATAGATTTACATGTTATGAAACAGATAATTACATATATATCCAGTATTATAATGACAGTATAGTATTTATTAGCTTATGGGTTGATGACATTATCATCATTACTAGCAAGAATAGGCTTAATAGAGTTAAAGAAGCTCTACACTGAGAATTCAAGATGACTGACATGAGCAATGTATCTCTTACAAGAAACATATACCATTGCTATCCTCAAATGCTTTAATATGAGTAAATGTAAGCCAGTCAGCACTCTTATGAATACTTCTATAAAGTTAAAGAAGCCAAACACTATATCCAAGAATGATGACAACAATACTCCTGCCAAAAACATTCCCTATTAGTAAGCAGTTGACTCTCTCATATATCTCATACTAGAAATGAGACCTAACATATTATATACTATGAATAAGATAGTGCAGTATTCCTTCTACTACAATAATTCACATTGGAGTACTATTAAGAGAATTTTCCAATACTTCAAGAGATCAGCATACTATATGCATATATTTAATAGTAATATTGAATTAAGTAGGAGCAATGGCAAGAGCAATAGTATCTGGCTATCTGGTA
This sequence comes from Jimgerdemannia flammicorona, assembly GCA_003990745.1. Lineage (NCBI taxonomy): Eukaryota > Fungi > Mucoromycota > Endogonomycetes > Endogonales > Endogonaceae > Jimgerdemannia > Jimgerdemannia flammicorona. Next base: position 7,628 of record RBNI01000292.1, on the reverse strand, counting down.
TATATAATGCAATTGAGCCTGAGACTTAAATGACCATCAATCTACAACTGGGTACCTCTTCTATATTAGTGAACAAGGATCTGTTATTTTATAATAAATATATAAGCAGAGTTCTGTTACAATATCATCAATATAAGTAAAATACCAGGTGTTGTCATTGGTAACAAAGAAAGCTATTTGGCTCTACAAGCTTTTGAAGAAGCTCAGATTTACTCAGAGGAACACTATGCTAATTAGGCAAGACAACCAATCCATGATAGTGCTTGCTAAAAATCCAGTATATTACAGCAGAATGAAACATATTGATATATAGTATCATTTTATATATGAATATTGTCACATAGTGGTCGCTGAGTCCTTCAAATACACCAGATTCTCTCCAAGGTATATCTCTTAGACTAACTCAAGTTTGTTATAAGCAAGTTCTTATTAGAGTGCCTTTCCAAGATCTTATAGTCCTCAAACTTCTCATCTTTAACTGTCTTGTTATCTCTTAGATTGCTTGCAAGGAATTGTGTATAAGTAAACCAGAACTAACTTTATTTCAGAGGAAATAAGAGGGGTATTTATACAAAATATAATTCAATGGTTGCTAAGATATAAAGCTAAATATAAATTCCAATAACTAAAATAAAATGCCAGGACAGGAAAAACTGCTAAGTTTCAGGGTTAGTAATGATGGTTATACAGGTTCAGGATGCTGGTATAATTTGGTGTCACATCAGAATACTAGTACTAACATTATTCAGTGTAACCAAGAGACTTAGAGCAGAATGTTCAGGACCATGGGGGCTTTATCATCAGAGGTTAGGATGTCTTTGAAGGAGATGAGGTCCACAAATATCTTATCTGTCTCATTGTTGTCATTGTGTAGGTCACATGTTTCACGTACTTCACATACTTCATCATGCATCTCATGTATGTTACATGGGATGACATCATCACCAATGATGTCATCACATTCAGCAGCGGAGAAATTGGGGACTCCCCAATCTATGAGGTTCTCTTCTACAAAATAGGGAACAAATGTGGGTTCTTGAGGAGGTCTAATCCAGATACTTGGGCCTTGGAATACTGAGATCAATTCTTGCAGAAATTGATCTGGGTTGTTCTGGAGAATAGGATGCCAGAAGTCTACTATTTCATCACTATTGAGGGTAATAGTGGACTGGACTTCTGTGGCCACCCTGGCTTCTAGTGCATTGATATGGCAGGATGACAGGTCCCTGAAATCTGAGACTCTAACATACTCCAAGTTGGGGATCAACCATGGTGTATGTCTGAAGAACTGATGGATCTTCTTAGCTATCCTTGTTTCGCATATATCAATGGGAGTAGCATCTTGTAGCTCTTGAGTGCTGGCCTGTGGGAACTTCCAGCAGAGGAGGTTTCCTATTTCATATTCCTGCTACATTTGGAGGCATTCAGTAGTAATGGTGATCTTTGTTTCTATTTTACATTAGTAGAGGATATAGTGATAGAGATTACCAGTACCCAGGTTGACACTAGGAGTCCTTCTTCATGGCTCTTCTTATGTCTTAGAACATCCTTTCTTTAACCAAGATGCCTTGGTGATTCCTTGACCTTGAGGTTTGGCAAGTGGCAGGCATTTTGTTTGTAGTGAGTCTTTGAGCTATTTTGAGATTGGTGGGTCTTGTTGATTACTGTTACTGCGGTTCCTTGATCCATCTTTTATATTCCTCAGGATACTTATACTGTGGTCACAATGACTCACAGTTAGTCATCATTACTCATCTCATATGCTATATGATCTTCTTGTACTCCGATCTGGTGGCTTGCAAGAAAAGACTGTCTCCTGTGCTGATATCATCATTCTGAGGTCACTATTACATCTTCCTCCTAAATAAGGATCTTCTCGAGCATCCTTATTCATTGGTCCAGTCCTGAAAAATTTGCTGATCCCATAACCTCTGGCAAGGGGTCAAAAAGTGGTATTTATGGGCTAGTGTCTTCTCTTTGTATTTTGGCATGATGGTGAAGGGTCACTCCTTTCATATAGAGCAAGGGCCTGATTCTGATCTTGACCAATCAGTTGACAGTTTGAACTCCTCTGGCTTCGAAAGTCTCATGGATGAGTAGTTGCTAGTGCTGTATCCCTTAGAGAATGGTCCAGACAGATAGCCTGCTGGTCATAAGACAGGGCGGTCATCACATTTTGCTTCTCTTATATAGGTTCATGGTACTTCTTGAGTATGTTTCTGTGTACTATAGTAGGCAGTATGGTCCCTGAGATTTTTCTAAGCCAGAAGGTAGTTCTCTTGATATCTTACACATAGAAGGGTTCTTCCCATTTGGGCTCCAGTTTTTGTGACCATGAGACTTCTACCATATTTTGATACAGTAGGACCTTTTCTCTGATTTGGATGAGTTCTAGAGTCTTGTAATTCTTTTCTGCATTCTTCCTTGTCAGTGCTTGTGACTTGATAATGTAATCTTCAGCCTTCTTCCTGATTTGATATAGTCTTCAGATTTCTGCATCAACCCATCTCCAAGTTAGGTCTAGATTTGTGGCTGAGGTTCCATCAGAATCTTCTTCTCTGAAAAGCAGTTCTCTTGGGATAAAGTGTGTGCTCTGTGATCATATATCTTATAGGACAGAGAGGGCAGTTGGGAGATAGTTATCCCAATTCTCATATGTCTCTGAGATCTTCACCAAGATGTTCTTGAGAGTCTTGTTGGTTCTCTCTGTCTGTCCATTTCCTTGAGAGTGGTATGCAGTGGTCTTGATGTGCTGGATCTTGTATTTCTGATACATTATCTCATAGAATCCATTGACAAATTCTGTGCCATAGTCTGTTGTGATTTGCTTTGGTGTCTTGTAGCAGCAGATGATTTCTCAGTATAGAAAGTCAGCTATAGAGAGGGCATTGGCTTCTTGTAATACTCCCGCTTCTATCCATTTAGTAAAGAGGTCTATAATAACTATAATATAGCAGTTTCCTGATAGTGTTACTGGTAGTGGCCTAATGATATCCATTGCAATATGGTGGAAGGGAATAGGCTCAATTCTTGATGATCTGGGTGCCTGGTCTTGCTGATCTTGTTTCTGTTTTTGGTACTTATCACACTCTTTGACAAATTGGTGCAGGTCTTCTTCTATCTTGGGCTACCACATGGTTCTTCTTGCTTTGTTATATATGTTAGTTCCTCCTAGATGTCCTTGCTCATGTACTTTCTTTATTACTTGATACTTCTTGTGTTTGGGTATTACTAGCTTTTCTCTTTTTCTGAGTATAGTGTTATCTAGTTCAAACTGTTTCCAAATCTGGTTGATGATAGTGATTGTCCAGAGTTTGAGGTGGTTGGGCATCTTCCACTGCCCAAGATAGCTGATTAATCTATAGTATAGCTCCTTATTCATGTTGAATAGTCTTGATGGGAGTATTTCAGGGTGTCCTTGAGAGTGCATCAGCATTGGTATTGGTTCTTCCTGAGTGGTGCTTGACAGTACAGTCATACTCTTGCAGCCTATAGATCCATCTGGTATATATTTCTTTGGGGTTCAGAGTATAGAATAGCCAGGCAAGAGCCAAATAGTCTGTTTGAATAGTGAAGTGTTTCTCAGCTAGATAGTAGTGAAACTTGTCTACTGCCCAGACTACTGCTAAGCATTTGAGCTTGCATGACTTGTAGTTCTGTTCTACTCTGTAGGTACCTCAGCTTGTATAGGAGATGACATATTCATATCCATCTTTCTTCTAAGCTAAGACTGTTCTAAGTCCTATAGCACTTGCATCTGTCTGCAGGATGAATTCTAGGTTTCAATCTGGTCTTCTGAGAATAGGTGCTTGGGTCAATCTGATCTTGAGTTCATTGAAGGTTTCTTAGTACTCCTTGGTCCATTTGAATTTGGTTTCTTTCTTCAGTAGCTCATAGATAGGTGCTGCAATATTGGAGTATCCTTTGATGAATCTTCTGTAGTAGCTGGCCAGTCCAAGGAAGGCATGGACTTCTGTGGTTGTTCTGGGTCTTGGGTAGGCTACAACAGCCTCAATCTTTATGGGGTCTGTGTGGATTCTGGTCTGGTTGATGAGGTGTCCTAGATAGGTGATTTCTTGAGCTGCAAACTTGTATTTCTTGGGCTTGATATAGAGGCCATGCTCCTTGAGCTTCTTGAGGGCTAGCTATATGTGATTGACATATTCTCATGCAGTGTTACTGAAGATGATCACATTATCAACATAGACAAAGAGACATTTTCCAATCTTGTTGCTGAAGACTCTGTTCATCATTCACTGAAAACTTGCTAGAGCATTGCACATTTCAAATGGCATTCACAGATAGATATAGGTGGCATCTGGTGTGATGAAGGCTGATTTCTCACTGGCATCTTAAGTGAGACCAATCTGATGGAAGCCTGAGAACAGATCCAAGGTAGTGTAGTATTTGGCTTTGCTTCTAAGAGTGGTAAGGATTTCTTGAATATTTGGCAAGGGCTGCCTATCCTTCTTGGTGATGGCATTGAGCTTCCTGTAGTCAATGCAGAGTCTTAGTACAAACTCTCCAGGCTTGCTTTCTTTCTTCAGAGCAAGAGGACAATGGGTGAAGCCCATGGACTGATAGCTTGCTTGATGATTCTAGCTTCTTCTATTTCCTTGAGTTCTGCTCACAGCCATTCTCTGTAGGCAAGTGGGTGGTATGGATCTGGCTTTCTGGTAGATGGGCTTGGTATCACCAGTGTCAACTTCATGATAGTACTTGGGTTCTTGATTATGGATATCTCTGAAGTCTGTAGCAAGTACTCCTTCATTCTAGTGCAGGATCTTGAGAAGTTATTCCTCCAGAGGAAAGTTTTCTCCAATAGTATATGTGTGCTTATTCTGGTCCTTATCTTTCTTATGCTCAAGTTCAGTAATCTTGGTGGCAGCATAGGCTCTTCTTCCAATAGATACAAAGTCTTGTTCTCCTCTCTTAATCTTGATGAGTTTGATGGCTTCTATGATCTTGGGCTTCTTGATTTTGTGGATCAGCATCTGGCCAATCCTGTCATGTTTCTTGACTTTGAATGGGGTGGTGGGGTTGTGATTTCTGACTATGAGGAAGATCTCACCAGTGTAATCAGGATCAATAACTCCTCCTTTAACTGAGATTTTGCTTTTGGCCAGACTGCTCCTGGTCTTGATAATTCTGGCATGGTTTTCTGGCAACTTGACTTCTATTCCAGTGCCAAGTAGGGTGGTGGTCTGTGGTTTGAGGGTAGTATCTTGAATACTGGCAAGGTCCATTCCTATAGCTCCTTCAGTCTTATATTCTGGGATCTTGGCTTCAGGATGAAACTTCTTAACCTTGAGGGTGATGTCAGATTCTTGTTCCACCTCATCGTCACTATCAGCCTGAAGCTCAGGGGGCTGGTCATCTTCTTTGGCTTTTCTTTTTGCTTCGGCAGCTTCTTGCTCATGTTTCTGTTAGTGGATTTTCCTGACTTCACTGATACAGAACCAGCAGTCATTCAGGTGTTCAGAGCAGTACATCCTAGTACTATGGGGGCATCTTCCTTGAGGGGCATAGCCATTGATGATCTTGTTGTACTACTGCTCATCTGTGAGCTTGGGTGTCTTGTTCTTATTCTTGTTTACCAAGTGGATGAAGACCTCTGTGTCCTCTTCATCTCCTTCCTCCATGTCTAGTAGGACTCCTTTGTGAACATTGATAGAGACTCATACCTATCTTCCTCTATAGTTGATCTGCATCTTCTGGGCATTGAGGTCAATGATGGCCTTGGCCTTGTGAAGCCATTGGTTGCCAATAAGGATGTCATAGTTGGTAGTGCTTGTAACAATCACATCTACTAAGATAGTTGCTCCTCTTATCTTAATGGGGACTTCTTGGATTTTGCCAAGGGGAGTAGCTCATGTATTATCTGCTATAACATAGACTATCTTGGTGGACTCTTCAATATCCCAGCCTAGGCAGTCAATTGCCTTCTTGCTCATAAGGTATCCTCCAGCATCAGTATCAATAATGGCATCAAAGATACAGTCTTCAATCTGGCATGGAGTATAGGCTGATGTCTTGCACTGGCCTTCAAATTCTTCACCTGAGTTTTTGAATTCTTCCTGTGCATTGTGAGCTTCTACAATCTTATACTCTTGATTTTTGACAGTAGTTGTAAGTCCTACTCTCAACTGCTGTCTGAAGGTAGGGACTTCAGCTAGCTGTCCAAAAGTAGCATTGACCTTCTGTTCCTTGAGGTCCTTATAGATATCATACTGGTGGATCTTGGTCTTGTGTAGCTTCTGTTCCTTCTCAGGCCTCATCAGTACCATTCGGGTGACACAAGACTCAGGCAACACTTTTTCCAACGTTTTTGGTGACAGACGACTAGCAACATGGACAGCATTGATCAAACTGGTGAACGTACTGGCCAGGGAGGTGACAGCGCCTTTGGCTGGCAGCAGGTGGGGAGGAGGGGTGATGGTTTGGGGATGCCAGAGGCCTCGAGGGGGAGCAGAAGCACCAGCAGCGGAGGGAGGGGCGGTCTGAGGCAGAGAGGAGGGGAGAGGTCGACCTTTGCTGACACGGTCCGGATGGGGAAGATGGCTTCTGGACTGGATGGTTGGCTGGAACTGGGGAAGGCTTCGATGACTGCTGCTAGAGGACAGAGCGGTGTGCCCAGGGGTGCCTCTGGTGGTAGGGTGGGTGCCGGAGTAGGGGCTGGAGATGGGGCTGTGACTGCTGATGGGGCTGTGACTGGGGATCTGGCAAAAAATCCAGATGTGACGGTGGTTGATGGTGCGGGGCTGGGAGGGGGCACAAGGCCCGGGGACCTGGCAGATGGCGTGATGGGCATGGTGTCGGCCCCGTTACTCAAGAAGTTGAGGTCAGAATTCGCAGTCACTATGTGCTTCCGGGGCTTGGCGGTGATGGCGAGGATGATTTTGAGGCTGGTGGCGCAAGAGGCTAAGGGAGCGGCCTCCATAAAGTTCTTGAGGGGAAAGGAGGGGGTAGAGGTGGGGTTTGAAGAGGAAGACGCCCTGTTGGCAGCCATGGAGAAGGGGATGATGGTTGGCGGGGTGGTGGTCCCTATGGCCCGGTGCATGCACTGGGACCCTCAGGTAGTATAGTTGACGGTGTTGGATCTCCCAACTGTGTTGAAGGAGAGGACCAGGGAGTTCGTTGTGGAGGCGATCAAGGAGTATGGCGAGATCGTGGATGTCGGGTTCAAGGTTTGGGAGGGCACAGTGCTTAGGACCGATGACATCGACGTCAGGGTGAGGCTGTTTGGGAAGGAGAATACGGGAAGGGCGAGGGACTGGCCGGCGATGCTAAGGTGGGGGCCAGTGGAGTGTAAGGTCGTGAGGGTGAAGGGGACCCAGGAGGAGGAGGAGGACCTATTGGAGGCGCTGGAGGATCTGGAAGGGGCGGTTGCAAGGAGAAGATTGGCCTGGAAGGAGTTCGAGGCCAGGACGGTGGTAGGGGAGGTGGACAGGAAGAGGGTCCGGATGGAGAAAGGGGTTTGGGAGAGGATGCAGGGGAGGAGAATACAGAAGGAGCTGCTGGCGAGGTTGGGTGAGGGAAGGACTGGTGGAAGCTCGGAAGAAGGTGCTACAGGGTTGAGGGAGAGTGCTTGGGCTGAGGGGGGAGAGTTAGCCCAAGGTGGGGCTCCG
>RBNI01000291.1:0-34337 GCA_003990745.1 Jimgerdemannia flammicorona | reverse complement strand
TTTTTTTTATGAAACCACTCTTTCTTTCATGAAAATCAAAAATTGAATATATAGGAAACTTTTATAAAAAATTATAAAAGCTATAAAAATAATATATCATCCAAATTTGCATGTTATAAATATGAAATAAAGGATATATATATTATCACTCAATTAAAGTTTTGTGCGTAAAAGGTTGTAATAGAATTACATGACAAACGAACGATCTTCGAAGAAGACGTGAAGGATGATCACGTGACCTGGCGAACGAGCGGCATATGAACAAGGAGACAAACAAGACGTGAAAAATGAGGCGCCGAACTCCCTGGAAGTTTGTCCCAAAAGCAAACAGATGTTTGCTCTAAAAACAAACAGCCTGTTTGTTCCAAGTGTAAACAGTGTGTCTGTTCCAAGTATAAACATATTTAAATTAGCATACATACTTAGCCAAAATCTATAAACCATTACTTAGCCAACATGTATAAATACCCTAGCAATTGTATTCAAAACAAAGCTATTTTAGTTCAGTTTACATAAAGAAAACCACAAGTCTCTTATATGTATATATATATTCTCCTCTAAGTTACTCTAGCTTTTTAACTAAACTTCAGAAGCCTAGCTAACTTCTGCCTTACTGAGAACTAATATATAAATCTAAGAAAACTCCTTTAAATCTAAATCTCAAGAGATTCAGTCTGTATACAGAAGAACAAGTTCTTTTACTATAGTTACAGGGGAAGGGTAATATAGTTATTTTGCTATAAAGAAACTATACTTTCTCAACTTAGATAGAAAAGAGAAAGAATATGTAATTGAAAGACTTTTTAATACTATATATATCAAGTTCTTAAGTAATACATTATAACTTAAGTTATCTAAAGATAAGATTAGAGTAGTTATAAGTATTATTATAACTTAGTAGTAGCAGAATTCTAAGCTAAGATAATATCAAGAATACTCTTCTATAAGTTAAAATTAAGATCTAATCTTGAATAGAAAAAATTCAGAAATAACTATAGATAACTTAAGAGTTGACCTACAAATAAGAGCTTATTTAGCAGTAGTCATTAGGATTAGGTAGAGTTAAAAAAAAAAACTGATCAAGATCTCAGATAACAACTAGTTAATTAGACTTATCAGAACCTATACTAGATATTTAAAAACTATTATCCAGATTTTAGAAATATCTGCAGCTATATATTATAGGTTTAACACTTTTATCTAAAGTTATACTGATACTACTAAGACTTCAGAATTAACTGTTATAGCTATTTAGAAATTTTTAAACTATATCTTTAAACTCTCTACTATAGTATAAATAATTGCAAATACTACTTCACTCTAATCTAAATATCTCTCTATTACTGAACAATAATTTACTATATAAATTCAATAACTAAATACTAACAAGAACAGTTAGACTCTCTTCTATAAGCTTTAGAACTAGAAGCAGGACTCTTTACTTAATTAAAATCTAAAATCCTCTTTAAAGAATTAAGTTAGAATTATAATACCAAACTTATTAAGAGAGTAATACTAAAGAAAATCTAGGAAATTATCAATCTGATAATAGTGAACTAGAAATTATAGACCTAGAAATATTCTAAGTAGTTATCTCTAGTGACTAATAGGGCCAAAGACTCTAAAACTCAGAATAAGACCAGCTATCAGTCTAATATTTTGAACTACTCAATCTTACTAATCTATTTGATTTTCTTACTAGAAACTAGATAATTCTAAGTTATATAGTATCTCAACTCTACTAAGTAGACTTCTTATCAAAAAAATCAACTTTTACAAGATTACTACAAGTAGACTCAATGACTAATAAATATATTCAAGCTTTAATCTAGTAGTTAGCATTGTTGATCAGACTAGTTAATTATATAATAGAGCAGAATAAGTCTACTAAGATTTTGTAAATTCTAATATTTAGTAAAAAGAATAGTAATATTGAAATATTTATCAATATAGTTAATATAGAGTACTGAGTCAACCAATGAAATAATGACTCAGTATCTACTCAAATACTTACTAATAATATAAACTATACTCTTTAGCAACTATTTGCCACTTCTATAGCTCAATATAATAATACTTATTACTATCTCAAACTTATTCTAAGATAACTTAAATAATAAAATATTACTTAGAGACTTAATATATATAGTATTAAGAAGTCTTTCAATTATTCTTTCTCTTTTCTAACTAAGTTGAAAAATTATAGTTCTTTATAATAAAATGGATATATTGCTCTTCTCTTATAATTATACTTAAGAAACTTATTCTACTATATATAAACTAAATCTCTTGAGATTTAAGTTTAAAAAGGGTTTCTTAAATTTATATACTAATTCTCAGTAATATTCTAAATAAGTTAATTTGAATCAAATTTAGATTCAATTTATTATATAATGGTTTGATCTGAATCTCAAATCCAAAACAATCTGAACCAACTCAGATTAATCTAAATTACTCAATCTAAATTCTTTATCTGAATTACTCAATCTGAATTACTTAATTTAAATAATTCAATCTGAATCCTTCAATCTAAATCTATAACATAACTTATATACTAGATATACTTATATAAATATATATATTATCATATAGTGGGTACTAAGTTCTCTAAGTATATCAGATTCTCTTCAAGATATATCTCTTAGACTAACTATAAGTTTCTTATAAGCAAATTCTATTGGAGTATCTTCCTAAGGTCTTATAGTCCTCAAACTTCTTATCTTTAAACTATTCTATTGTCTCTTAGATTTACTTACTTGGAATTAAGTAGAGGACTAGAATTTTTATACTTCTTGAGTAGTATTTAAATACTGGGTATTTGAATACTTTATTACTGACTTTATTTCAAAGAAATGAGAGCAAAAACCAGACTCACCCCTTTCTCCATTACCTTACCAGTTACAATAGTTTGGTAGGCAACCTTCCAAGTCCACTTCTATAATTATTACCCTCTTTACCTTGGGTTGGTTTGCTGTACCTATTGCAGGATAGTGGGGGGGAGGTAATAGTGATGAGTTGTCCTTTTATCAGTATCTGATCAGTATCTTCTCTACTTTTTTGTAGTTTCTGGTGCCTTCAACTATATCTGAGGTATACTCATTTTGGTGCAGTACCTTCTTCCTTTTACTGTCACCAATAAGGTATTGTCTTGGTATATCACAGATTATATAGAGAGTTGGCCAATCTTGGGCATCAAGTGCTCAGTATAGGTTACCTGTAGGTCCTTAGTATCTGTAGTGGGGCCTCTAGCTTTGGTGAGCTTCTTGGTGAACATGGTTCTGGTATAGGTGACTGTTTTTTGGATATTGTTGGGATAGAAGAGGAGATGGCCATCACAGATAGGCAGAAGAGTAATAATGGTGAATCAGTAGGGTGCCAGGCTGGGAGTAGTTATTGGGGCTAGGGCAGGTACTGCTCCAGTGGGGCCTTTTAATTGATACAGAGTAGTTAGATGATAGGTATCACTCTCAGCTTTTTTTGGCAATTTGGCAGATTGGGCCCCAGTTATTGGAGGGAGTCAAGGGGTCCAAGGCTATCTATTTCAGACATCTTGGCTGTACTCAACTAGAACTAGAAGCTGATACAGCAATATGATTAAGGTCTGTAGGCTTGAGTAGTGGAGTATTGGGGGTCTCCTCTTGCCTCATGTATAAGTCCTCTACTCACCTCATCTGGGAGAACCAGGTCCTATCCACCATAATGTACTTTGATAAGAGTTTTTCTTTGCCTATCATTCTCTTTGAGGTGGTAGAGGCTTTTTATTTGGCTTGAGCATGGCCTTATATATATATTGGGGTTTGGATATGTGCTTTCAGTCATTAGCATATGGCTGAGTTCTCCCTGGTAGTAGAGAGAGCATAGTGTACAGAATGAGATGTAGGCCAATATAGGTCCTACTGTACCTGATATAGTCAAGCTGCTGAATAATAGTTAGCCTAGGTTAATAGAGAGGCAGTACTTAGTGAGTGATGAGAGAGGGTTTTGGCCTATATAGTTTAGATTCTCTTCTAATAAAAATCTGCAGGATATTGAGTCTGTTAAAAAAAAAAAAAAAAAAAAAAAAAAAAAAAAAAAAATCAAAGAAATGAGAGGGGTATTTATATAAAATATAATTCAATAGTTGCTAAGTTATAAAACTAAATATAAATTCCAATAACCAAATAAGATATTTGAATACAGAAAACTTCAAGTTGTAAGTATAAATTTGAGTGTCTGTATAATTGGTTATATAAGATCAGAATGCTGGAATAAATTCTGATAGTTATATAAGATCAGAATGCCAGAATAATTCCAACAGTTATACAAAGAACTCAGAGCAGAATGTTCAGAATCCTGGAGACTTTATCTTCATAACTATCATCAAGGCTAGAGGTTGGAGATAGGATATCTTTGAAAGAAATAAGATCAGTAAATATTTCATCTATTTTATATATTTCATATATATCATACATTTTATGTATTTCATAAATGTTAATTAGTGGGATGATGTCATCATGTTTGACAGTAGTGGGGGGAGCAAGGAGATCAGAGACTCTCTAATCTATAACATTTTCCTCTACAAAGTAGGAAACAAAGGTGAGATCTTGAGGGAATTGAATCTGAATTCTGGGGCCTTAGAATACTGAGATTAATCCTTACAGAAAATAGATCTGGATTGTCCTCAAGAATGAGATTCCAGAACTCTTCCATCTCATTACTTTTGAGAGTGATGGTAAATTGGGCTTCTGTGACCACTATGGCCTCCAGTATATCTATATAGCAGACTGACAATTCCTTGAAGTCTGAAACTCTGATATACTCCAAGTTGGGAATTGAACAAGATACATATATGCCTGAAGACCTGATGGATCTTTTTGACTACCTTCAATTTATATATATCTATAGAGGTGGTATCTTGTATCTCTTGGAGACTGGTCTGAGAGAATTTCTAGCAGAGGAGGTTTTCTATTTTATATTCCTACCATATCTAGAGACATTTGGTAGTAGTAGTAATCCTTGTCTCCATTTCACAGTAGTAGAGAATAAAGTGGTAAGAGTCACTAGTACTCAGATTAAGACTAGGAATCCTTCTAATGTAGATCCTCATAGCTCTTCTGATATCTTGAAACATCCTTTCTTAGACTGAGAATCCTTAGTAGTTCCTAGACCTTACAGTTTGGTGAGCAGCAGGTATTTTGTTTATAGTGAGTCTTTGAACTATTTTTGGAATTTTGTGAGTTTTTTTTGAGTTACTACTACTGTGGTTTCTTAGTTTTTCTTTTATATTCCTTGAGATATCTATCTTATAGTTATTATGACTCATGATTGGTCATCATTGCTCATCTTGTAGTCTGGGTGAGTCATGTTATATAATCTTCTTGTACTTCAATCTAGTGACTTATAAGGAAAGACTGTCTTCTGTGATGATATCACTATTCTGAGATCATTATTACATCTTCTTCTTGAATAAGAATCTTCTCTTGAATGTCTTTATTCATTGGTCTAGTCTGAAAAAATTTCTAAACCCAAAGGGGTCAAAAAGTGATATTTATAGGCTAGCATCTTCCTTATGTATTTTGATATAATAGTGAAGAATCACTCTCTTCATATAGAGTAAGGGCCTAATTCTGATCTTGACTAATCAGTTGATGGTTTGAACTTCTCTAGCTTTAAAAGTCTGAGTAGTTACTAGTACTATATTCCTTAGAGAATGGTCCAGACAAATTATCTACTAGTCACAGGATATACTATTATAATTTATAGACTAGAACCTTGCAGATAGTCATCACATTTTACTTCTCTTATATAGGCTTATAGTACTTCTTGAGTCTATTCCTATATACCATAATAGGCAGTATAGTCTCTGAGAGTTTTCTAAGCTAGAAGGTAGTTCTCTTGACATCTTATATATAGAAGAGTCCTTTTCATTTGGGCTCCAGTTTTCATGACTATGAGGCTTCTACTATATTTTGATACAGTAGAACCTTTTCTCTGATTTGAATGGGTTCTAGGGTCTTGTAATTCTTTTCCACATTCTTCTTTATTAGCACTTGTGACTTGATGATATAATCTTCTGCCTTCTTCCTGATTTGGTATAGTCTCTAGATTTCTGAGTCAATTTATTACCAAGTTAGGTCTAGATTTATAGCTGAGGTTCTATCAGAATCTTCTTCTCTGAAGAGCAGTTCTCTTGGAGTAAAATATATACTCTGTGACCATATATCTCATTATCAATACAGTATCAACTTGGCTAGTAGAATATGAAGTCATAATCCACTGGCTCATCAAAAAGTATACAGGAAATGAGACCTGCCATAAGGCTCAAAAATCTATTATAGAAATGAAGATGAATCTCAGAGAATTACTTAGAATATTCTTTATAAGAATCTAGAAGAGAATACACACAGCTAGATTTAATACTACTAACTAAGATATCATAGGTCCAATGATCTTTATGAATGGAATTCTACTAGACATTGCCTAGTATATCCATATCTTAAGCATCAGAAGGTCTGAGGAACAAGTAGATATAGCCAAAGAATTTTTTAACATTAGACAAGAAATCACCTGGAGTGACTATAATAAGAAGGATGACAAAGAAGACATTTTGGTCAAAGTCCTACAAGGACTCCTTCAGGGATAGAAAAGATCTAAAGAAAGAAGGCCAGCTAAAGAAGAAAAGAAAGATAAGAGTAAAATTTAAGACCTCAGTTCCAAGTTAGACTAATTGGTGAGGCAGATTGAAAAACTCATCATATATAAAAATCAGAGCTATCCACAAGATAATAGAGAGTATGCACTACAAAGGAACTAAGGTTATCCACCCAGAGATAACAGAAACTACCAGTAAGAAGAAAGAAGATACTCTCTCCAAAACAGAGCTCAAGTCCAATACTTCTACTGTGGACAGTTCAGACACTATGCCACTGAATGTAATAATAAAAGAAGTGACTGAAGGGACTCCAAACTACTAAACTGAAGGAATGAAACCTAGTATAAGAAGACTGAAGTCCATCCTGTCAAAGACTTTGAAGAGGAAAACAACAGTGAAGACTACAGTAACCTGGACTTATACCTAGCCAAAGTTATCACAAGAAAGACAGTCTACTCAGCAGAGAAAAGGAAGAGATCTATAGGAAGACCATCCAGGAATATCAGTAGAAGAATTCAAGAGGAAGATGAAGAACATAAAGAGGAGTAAGTAGAAATACCTCTCAGTCTCTCTCACCTTTTATTCCTGAAACAAGTGAGCTATCCCCAGAAGATGAAGAAATAGAGCAAGAAGTACAGAAACCTGCTGCCTCAAAGTCTAAGAAGAAGTATACCTCAAAGACTATACTCAGAGACATCTACAATAAAGCCTGGCAAAAGATTCAAGAAGCTAAGATAGAAGTTCCTCTCCTGCAGTTCCTGTAACTGATATTAGCTTGAGCCTGAAATAAATTTCTGAGAACTATCAGGTCTAGTACTAGCCAGGTCCCAATTCTACAGCAAGAACTAGCTCCCACCCCTATCCAAGCTATAGAGAGATATATCAGCACCTATCTATATAGAGATATTAGAGGATAAAAGGCAAAAATCCTTATAGATACAGGAGCAGCTATTTGTATCATTGCCAAATAATTCCTGGATACCCTTCAATAGTCCATTGATAGACCATCCAACCTCAGCATCATAGTAGTAGATGGAGCCCAAACTCAACCTCTTGGAGAAGTATAAAACATCACTATCTCTCTTGGACACATTTAGTTCTCTATCCTGAAAGCTGTTATCACTGAAACTATCATCTATAATATGATTATTGGCACCAACTAGATGAAGAAAATGAATACAGTTATTGATATCAGTCAATAAGTACTCAAGTTTGACTACCAAGGCAAGAAGTATAGAGTTAAGATGACCAGCTATGAGTACTTAAAGAAGAAGAAGATCACCATCCAGGAGAAATATACTAGTAGCAAAGAGTCTACTACAGAAGAAGAAGAAGAATCTGAAGATATAAATGATCCCAGACTCAATCCCTGAATCAACCTAGTAGATGACAGGCCAAAAGACAATGTGTGGGCCAGGAACACTATTTCTATTATAATTGGAGCCATTGCAGGAGAGACCAAAGAATGCCCCACCTATCTCAAAAGACACAAGTGTCCTGAGCACTCCTTTAAGATCATTGGGACAAGAAAATCACCTGGTACAGCCTATTCTGAGTACAGAAAAAGGAAGAAGAAATGTAGACATGTTCCAGAAATATCTGCAGCTGAAGCTGTAGAAGTACAAATAATCTGGGGTCAAGAATCATCTGAGGAAGAAGAAACCCCTAAACAGGAGATTCCTGAACAAGAAGTACCTGAAGAAGAGATTCCCAAACTCATTCTCTGGGATGACCCTCACTAGATACTACTTGAAGATAATGACTTCTGGAATATTCAGTATAATTTCCATTATTCCAAAGAAAGAAATATACTAAGAAAACACTTTTTAGCTTAGAAGATATCTATATCAAATAGTCTTCCACTCTTCAAGACTACTGCTATCAGTGCTATCTATTGGATCAATAAGAAAGATAGAGACCCCAAAGATTAGAACTTTCAACCATAGTTGCATAGTTAACTATCTTCTAAAAAGTCATTATAAGGTTATAAAGTCAATTCAGAGGACAAGATCTCTTTACCCAAACAGAAGTATATCCCTTGGCCACTCTTCCCCCAACCTATGACTAAGATAGATACCAATTCCCAAGACAACAAGAGATCAATAACCAGGAACAGTATTTTTGAGTAATGAGATATTACAACTATAGAAGACACCTAGACTGCTGAGACTGCAGACATCAGAAGATTTACCTCAGCCAGGATGTTACAATCCACACCTTGAAGAGAGGAGACAATAGAACTCAGATCTGAAAAAGTCAGACCAAGAAACCAGAAAGAAGAACTCTCAAGATCTATAATTTAGAAGAAGACTTTCTAGCTCTCATCAGATATATAACTTGCTGAGGATAGATAGAAGATGCCACCAACTTCATAGAAGCCCTAGACCCTATAGGAAAAAGAGAAATCAATTATCTTTGAGATCCCTCTATTGGAGCCAGATGGCTACATCTCAATCTCAGAGTCTAAAGACTCTCTGCTAGTGGAGCTTCAGCCCAAGGATAGCCTGAACTTAGTAAGAATATTGCTCAGTATACTCTACTACATCTCAAGGCCAAACCTCTGACCAAAGCTCACCAAGAAGATATAGGGTATAACCTTTACAGTCTGGAGGATGAATCCATCAAATCTGGAAGAACACTGATGTTCAGAATCAGACTAGCCATACAGCCACCTCAAGGAACTTATATCTAACTAACCTCAAGATCTGGACTTACCAGATAAGGAATAACTGTAGAAGGAGAAACTATAGACCTAGGATATATAGGTAAAATCAAGATCATCTTGTATAATAGTAGTATAGAATAGTACCAAATCATTAGAGGACAGAAAATTATCCAAGCAGTTTTCATGAAAGTCAAGACCCTATAATTACAAGAAGTCTCTGAACTGACCAAAGGAACAAGACAAGCTAAAGAATTTGAAAGCTCAGATAAGAAGAAAGTATATCTCCTTCAGATCAACTACCTCAAGAAGAATATCCTTTAGCAAGTATATTGCCAACTAGTCAAACTATACAAGAATCTCATCCTAGAGCCTGGAGAGCAAACTACCTTCAAAATCTTTGCACCACCTGACCCCAGAAATCTTTTCTTTGAACTCAATAAAGATATCCTGAATTTGGATATTGAAGGACATACATTCCCTGATAAGATAAACTCTGTGTACTCTCAAGCAACTAACCAGAGCTGGAAAAGTATCATCTTGCCAAAAGGAATCATTATAGGACATCTGGTGTCCTTTCTCAACTAAACTCACAGAGAAGTTTATGAACTAAACTTGTCAGGAAATGGCAAAAGATTCCAGAAGAAAGGAAAGGCCCCTCTGTTACTCAGGAGACAGTGAAGCCTTTCACTAATATTGGAGAAGAATTGACACCTCAGCAATAGCAACAACTAGTAGAACTTCTCAACAAATATCAAAATATCTTCACTACTAACTATAGCATTCTGCCATATAACCCATCATACCACCATAATATAAATACAGAAAATACAACACCCATCTGGCAGAAACCCTATAGAATACTCTATCATCTAAAGATATTTGAAAAGAAATACATTCAAGAACTCTTAGACAATAGAGTCATCTGACCCTCAACCAGTCCTTGGGCCAGCCCTATACTTATTGTACCAAAAAAAAGGAGAATGGAGACTTTGTATAGACTACAGGAAACTCAATTTAGTTACCAAAAAGGATACCTATTCTTTGCCCAGGATTGGTGATCTCTTAGACCAGTTATAAGATACTAGATACTTAGTAGTATAGACCTTTTCACAGGATTCTATGAGATCTTCATAGACTTCAAAGACATTTAGAAGACAGCCTTTCTTGCTCTAGAAAAACTATTTGAATATCTCTGAATGCTCTTTAGACTTTACAATACACCTCTCACCTTCCAGAGAATGATGAATTCAGTCTATACTCTACTAATCTACTACTGTCTGATTATATATATGGATGATTCTAACATCTATTCAGAAAATTTCAAGAAATACCTACACTACCTAGAAGAATTCTTCAAGCTCACTTGTAAGAACCACCTGAGACTCAATGCCAAGAAATACTACTTTGGAAAACAGAAACTTGAATTTCTTAGATTTATAGTTTTGAAATAAAGAACCTATATAGATCCAAAGAAAATCAAGAAGATCAACAATTAGCCAGTACTCAAGACTCCAAAGAAAATACTATTCTCTCTGATACTAGTATCTTACTATAGAAGGTTTATTAAGAACTTTACCCAAATTGCTATTTTAATCTGAATCCTTCTTAAGAAAGAAGTATCTTACAAATAGACAGAATTATAAGAAAAAGCCTTCAAGGAACTTAAGTACTACATGACCACAGCCCCAATTCTTATATATCTCAATCTACAAAAGCCATTCATCTTGTATATAGATACCTCCAAAGATGGCCTCAGAGCAGTTCTAGTCTAAGAAGAACCTGATCAATAACATTATGTAATAGCTTATACAAGCTGAGCTACCAATCAGCAGATGAACTATAGCAGTATCAAATTAGAATACCTTGCAGTCATATATATATATTATTATTATTTTTTTATTTTTTTATAGGCACTTGGACTTCTCTTTATTACTGCTGTCTATAATAATAATAATACAATATCACCTCATCCCCTCAACCAATACCCCTCAGATCTACTCCTCCCCTCTCTATGCCCCTCTATTAGAGGACAACCCAGTCACCCATCATCTAAATCCTCCACTACTTTTCTACCTGGCCCCCACCCTTGCTACCAGTCATTCAAAATATCCAATAATAACCATTCTCAATATACCACCCTATCTCTAACCCCAACCCACTGACCCTCCTCAAATACATGTACCTAATGCGCAGCCATTCCAACCCAAATAGCCAGAGCCCAACTGAGGGTCAGCTATTCATCTCCAACTCCGCCAACCAGCCTCTGGCAGAGCTCTTCCCATCTCCCCCCTTCTCCACCCTCCAGGGCATGCAGTTCTAACTAGCCTATAACATACCCCCAAAACACCCCCAAAATGTCACACTCATCAAGCCAATGTTCAGGCATTTGTATCACTCTCCCTTTCTATCCAACATTGAAACATTCCTCATACTCAAACATGCCACTGGTCACCAAGTGCCTAGACCAATAGTTCAACATCATATTCTGTCATAGAACTTACCACCATATCACCCAGAACTTAGGAGGCAGCCACTGCATCACCTACTTGCTCCAAAGCCAGAGGCTATTCCAGTCTCACTCTTCACCAATCCCAACCCTCTGCTAGACTTCAGATCAAAGATCTCCACCCAAGCCCTGCAAATACTCCATACTATTGCTAAGCTGGAAATCCTCCACCAAACTACTGCCCAGCAGTAGCCTGTCCCATCACCATATCCATGGTCCCCAATCCTCCTCTCCTTTATCGCCCCACCACCAAAGTCCAATCTCTTAGCACCATCCACCACCCCCCACCAAAAGCTCTTATACTGCATCCTCTTGCTCCCATCCATGGCCACCATTGCAAGCAGGTTACCAGAAGCTCCATGAGGGGAATACCGGGTCTCCCACACCCTCTGCATGAGTGATACCCACTTCTGGCCCCTCAGCTCACTTGTCCTCCTCAGCCACCAGGCTCTCAAGCAATAAAGCTATTTGGTAAAGTCCACTAAACCCAGCCCACCTCTTTCCACTGGTAGAGTAAGAACCTCTCAATCTATCTGACTTTGCTGCCCTCTCCAGATCCATGATCTCGCCATCTTCAACAGCCCCCTGACCACCCAAGCTGGGAAGTCTAGATAATATCCCACATATTATAGCTTTGGCAGCCAATATACATTCAGCACCATCACCCTTCCTGCCAAGGATATATGCTAACCATCCCATCACAGAAGCATATTTCCCCACTCCAGAAGTTGTTGGTCCCACCATATATAGGGGAGAAGTGACCCAAACACCAAGAAGTAGATCTCCAAGTAATGCACTGGCTCTTTTGCCAGCACCACTGTCCCAATCATGTTACCATCAATGATTCCACCACTTAGCACCAGAGTCTCACATTTGTGCCAATTGAGTTTAGCACCAGATCCCCTCTCATACCATTCAACAGACCTTTGTAATTCCCCCACATCTGCTAGTAAGCCCAGTCCAACCACTATATCATCTGCAAAGGCCCCCACCTTTCAATTTATCTCTAGAATATCCAAACTCCCAATTCGATACTGGATTCTGTCCAGTAGGGGCTCCAGGGAGAGGGTATATAAGATGGGTGACAAAGGATCACCTTGAGGCACCCCATGACCAAGAGGAAAGACTACCCCCCTGTAGCCATTGACTACTAATGTAGTCTGACTATTTTCCAAAAGACTGATCAATGACCCATAGAACCCTAGAGGAACACTAATCCATTTCAATACTCCCTCTAACCAGATTCTCCTCACTCTATCATATGCCTTCTCCTGATCCAAAAAGACCAATCAGCCATCTACCCCTGCAGCCCGGGCCCCTTCAATTATACCATATATCTAAGCCATCCCATCATGGATCAACTGGACACCAACAAATCCTCATTGCTCCACACTAAGTACTTGCTGAGCAATTCCCTGCAGCCTCATCACCAATAACTTTGTCACCAGTTTGTGGTCTATGTTGAGTAGCATGATCAGCTGCCAGTTCTTCCAATCTTCCCATCTCCCCTTATCCTTGTAGAGCAAAGAGACCAGCTCTAGGTACTGGCCCCCAATCCAAGTTCCAGACTGAAGAACCTCACCACATATAGCCATCATTTCCTCCAATACCTCACCCACCCCAGCCATCTTCTTCCAAAAATCCCAGAGAAGTCCATCCTTCCCCAGAGTCATCTCCTTACTTGTTATAGCCAAAACCTTGCAAATTTCCTCTCCTCTCACCAGGTCCCCCAAAGTCCCCAGGCCCATTGCAGAGTCTGGATACTAATCCCCCAGCTGCCTCTCAATGTTCAAAGCATCCTCCCCCCCTTCCTCCTCACTCCACAGATCCTCCCAATGAGTTCTCAGCAATCTCAGAATTGCTGAAGTCTCCACCACTATCTCTCCACCCATATCCAGGACTCCATCCCACTGCTGCTTCGTTTGTTATACTTGTAATATCCATGATAAAAACCTAGTAGGTCTCTCTCTCTCCTCAAGCTCCTGCCACCACAGCCATGCCACTATCCCCTTCAGCCTAACCTCCTCTTCCCTTTGTAACACTTCCTTAAGCTCCTCAACTTCCTTCTAGATCCTCACAATATACCAGTCAGGTGCCTCCCAATCTTCTAGCACCCCTGCCCATCTCCTCATGAGTGCCACCAATCACTGCAAGGTCCATAGCACTCTCCACCATTATTGGGCACACCTTCCTTTCTCTACTTCCCTTCAGTAACTCTGAGCACTTGCCTTCAGCCTCCTCCAGTGGTCCCCAATCACCAGGCCCCAGTCCTGCCACCTTCCAATATTCCCAATAATCTCCTTTTCCCAGTCCACCCACAAAACCCCATCTTCCAACAAAGAAGAATTTAGTTGCCAATGTCCAGACCCATCCCCACTTCCCCCAAACCTCCCCCCTCCTAGCAGACCCCAGTGATCTGACCACAGACACCAAACCACCTCTAGCATTGTCCAGACATCCACTCTCCAGCAATCTACCATCAAAATCCAGTCAATTCTTGAGCTCAGCCCTGCCATCCAGTGAGTATAAATTTGACAATCATCCCAAAACTGTCTCTCTGAATCAACCAAAGAACTCAGCCTCTCCATCTCCAACCAGTCATCCAACCCATCACTCTTGCTCCTCATTCCTCTCTCTCTATCTGTCCTATCCATCCCCTTATTCCATATTATGTTGAAGTCACCCCCCAGGCAGTCCAACCCAATCTCGCCCAAGACACCAGCCTCTTTCAAACTGTGAATCTAATCCACCCATTCCTCTCTCTCTGCTGGACAGTAATATGACCCAACTGTCAATAGGCTCTATTCAGGTCTCTTCTACACTCCCTACACCAACCAAGACTCCCAATGTCCAATGTCCCCAATGTCCCACATCCCTTTTCGAATAAGGATACCTACCCTCCCTGTCCATACTGCAGCCCCCCCCCCCATTCCTTAGTTCAATCCTGTAAGTCTACATCTACCTCATAACAGACATCCTGCAGCAAGAAGAGATCCGCATCCAGTCTCTTTAGCTATCCAAATATGTACTTCCTCCTAGCTGCCCCCTATAGCCCATTCATGTTCAAAGAGAAAATTCTAGTTGTACTGTTTATATTGAAAAAATGTTTGAATTTGAGATCCCAGCTTAGTATTTCATACTCATCTCATCCCCAGTCAGATCCAAGCACCACTCTGCTTCCAAGTCACCCTCCACAACAGTCTGAGCATCCAATACCTCCAAGATTTCCTAACATTCCACCCCATCCACCACCTCTATCTCTGACTGGTAGTCTGTGCAGACCACTCTCCACTTCTCCAATCCCTTCCTTGAGCTCCACAAGTATACTGCCCAGTCATTTACAATCCCCCTAAGTTCCTCCTCCTTCTGATCATCAACTTGATATTCAACTGATTCCAAAAGTACTGCCAGGATCTCATTCCTCACCTTCCTCGATATCTCCTCACCCTGAAGGATTTCCTCCCAATGTCTCTCTTCCATAACCTGGAAGTCCTCTCCCCCCAGCTCCTCTACTGCCACCCCTTCCAGAGTCTTCCACAGCCACTTCTCCTCATCCACTGCCTCTGCCACACTCTGGGCAACCTGACCACCCCCCACCTCTGGGTCCACCAAAGTACTCCTCCTCACTGACTCATCCCACTCCTCATCTGGTATATCCAGTAACTCCTCCTCCCCCTCTGCCCCACCCAGGACACTATACTGAGGGTGTACTCCTTCACTCATTTCTGCATCTGCCTCTATACTGCCTTCCCTCTCCTCTCCCAACCCATCCTGCACCCCATCTTGGGCCATCCCACTTCCCTCTGCCCAGGCACTCTCCTGCAATTCTGCTTTCCCATCTCCTGTGCTGTTGCCTGCCCCACCACCACCCAACTTTACCAGTAGCTCCTTCTGGATTTTCCTCCCCTGCATCTTCTCCCAGGTCACCCAATCCATCCTGACCCTCTTTTCATTAACTACTTCCACTACCATCCTGGCCTCATACTCCTTCCAGGCCAATCTCCTCCTCTCGACCGCTTCTTCCAGATCCTCCAGAGCCTCAAGCAAGTCTTCCTCCTCTTCCTGAGTCCCCTTTACTCTCATGACCTTGTACTCCACCAGTCTCCACTTCAGAGTTGCTGGCCAGTCCCTTGTCTTCCCCATGTTCTCCTTCCCAGCCAGCCTTACCCAGATATTGACATCACCAGTCCAGAGCTTCATACCCTCCCAGACCTTGAACCCAACATCTACAATCTCCCCATACTCCTTGACTGCCTCCACAATCAACTCCCTAGCCCTCTCCCTTGACACTATAGAAAGATCTAATACCATCAACTGCACTACTCAGGGGTCCCAGTATATGCATCTAGCTATAGAGACCACAACCCCACCCACTGTTACCCTCTTCTCCATAGTAGCCAGCAATGCTTTTTCTTCCTCAAACCCTACCTCAACCCCTTCTTTTCCCTTCAAAAACTTCACTGATGCTACCCCTTTCACCTCCTGCACCACCAGCCCCAAGATCATCCTTGCAGTCACCACTAAGCCCCTGAAACACATTGTGATGGTGAATTCTGATCTCAATTTCTTAAGTAATGGTGCCAACACTATGCCTGTCATCCCATCTACCAGGTCCCCAGGCCTCGTGCCCACCCCCTGTCCCAAACCAGCAACTGCCATCACATCTGAATTTTTTTTCCAGATCCCCAGTTACAGCCCCATCAACAGTCATATATTCAGCCCCTACTCCCCCCCCTCTCTTACCACCGGACACTCTCCTGGGCACTCCTCTCTATTCTCTAGCATTAGCCATCAATGCCTTCCCCAGGCCCAGTCAACCATCCAGACCAGAGGCCATTCTCCCCATCTTGACCTTATCAGCAAAGGTCAACCTCTCCCCTCCTTGCTGCCTCAGGCCACCCCTCCCTCCACCACCAGAGCCTCGGCCAGCCATCAAGACCCCTGGCATCTCCAAACCATCTCTCCTCCTCCCCACTTGCTGCTAGCCAGAGGCACCACTGCTCTCCTGGCCAGTATGCTCACCAGTCCAATCATTGCCATCCATGTCAATAGTCATCTATTACCAAAAACATTATAAAAAGTGTTGTCCAAGTCTTGTGTCACCTGAATGTTACCAGTGAAAGATGACCTTACAGTTATATAAGCAGTTACTCTGTTTAAACATTATCTCATTGGAAAAAGGTTCACTCTGTTAACAGACCATGCAGCCCTCAAATAGCTATTTAATTGTAAGGAACCTATCAGAATTCTAGCCCACTAGATCCTTATCCTCCAGAATTACAAAATCACCATCATTCATAAAGCAAAGAAAGCTCACAACAATATTAATATACTTTTCTACTAACTCTAAAGAACCAGAAGAAGGATATATCAAGGAGCTATATCCTAAAGGAAACTCCTCAGACTATTAAAGTACAAGAAGATCTCATCTGAAAAAAATATCAGAAAGCCTACCAAGGACAGGCAAATGTAGAAGAAAAACTATGAACAATATACCAATATTGGCTCAATCTCAGAACACAAGTCCAGAACATACTTAAGAAATGTAATATCTGTCAGAAGTACTAAGGAAAAAAGAATCATCAAGCATTACTATAACTAATTATACTACTAGACAATATCTTTTAGAGATGAGAAGTAGATGTAATTGAATCTTTACTAGTTATACTAAGAAGGAACAAGTACATTCTTATATTTATAGAACATCTGACCAAGTGGTCCAAAGCTTTCCCAATAGAAATTGCAAATGTCTTAACTATTGTAGACCTCCTCTATAGACTCACACTCAGATATAGACCCCAAAAGAACTCATCTCTGACAAAGATACAGAATTTATCAATAACATAACTATAAGTTATGTCTGAATTCACAAGGTCCACCTCAAATGTACTATATTATACCACTCTCAGACTAATGGTATGCCAGAATGAATAAATTAAACTATCAAGAAAGGACTTATCTGAGTTAACTCTACCAACTGTGATCTCTGCTTATCTGAGATCCTATGGAAAATTCAGAATACCCCTACTACCTCTACTAAAAAAAAGCCCTTTGAGATGATATTTGCTAAGAAAACCTAAACTACTAACTATGAGAACCTTGGAGACCTCTTCAAAAAGATAGAATAGTTATATAATCAAGCACAAGTTCAGATTGTCAAGATCCAAGAGAGACATAAGAAGTACTATGACCAGAAGCAGAAGGATCAGAAGATCAAGATTGAAGATCAAGTATTAGTTTGGAGAAGTATGATTAAAACAAACTTTGCCATCAAACTAGAGCCCAAATGGGAAGGATCTTATCTTATATATAATATCAGAGAAACTAGTATCTATTTAAAAAGCCTAGATAGATGAACTCTGAGGATACTAGTATATATCAACTATCTCAAGATATACTTCTTCTCTCACCATAAACTAGACAATTGATCAGTATCTCTAGACTCTTATTCTGAGTTCATTTCAATCACTTCCAGTTCCCCTCCCACAGTTCTGCTAAGTCAATGGAAACTCTCTCCAGTAAATCCAGATCCATCAGAAGAGTCTCACCTTGGCCAGATATTTACTGTAAGTCTACCAACTATAAGCCTATTATATAATTGAAGAATAGTTGCAGAATCTTTCAGCTATAGGCCTAACCTATATTAGGAACTCCACTGACCTGATCTAGAAAAACACTACTGCTGTAGACAGATTATATATAATCTATAAATGAAATATCTCAGTACTAATACAGGTAAAATTCTCTCTAAATGATATATAATAAATGAATTCTATCACTTATTGGAGTATTATCAACTATATCAAAATCCTATTCCCAGAGAAAAAAAAAGAATCTCTTAAATAGAGTGACTCTGATCCAAATAAAGATACTGATTCAGATATTGATGCCAAAGATATTTATATATATTGGAATAATGACTAAAGAATAGTCTGAGGACAGATCATTCTTTAGTAGAGACTGATATAATAAGCACTAAAGTTATACTACTGAAATTATAAATTAGCTACATATTATATCTAGTGTACTAAGTAACTAAGACAACTTTACTATACTAATCTATATAATTAGCCAGAGATATCAGAAATAGTATATTTACTTGTACTAGTCCAGTACACTATACCAAGTGAGTACACTATACTGAGTAGGTACACTGTACTATCCAAGAACACTTACTATAGATAATATTCTATAAATAGCAATATAGTAATTAGATAGCAACTACAACTATATAAAATACTCCAGAGACAAGAGTGAATAAACCTTAGTTTTAAATTCAAGATATATATATTTCAACTCTTGTTTGCTTTCCAATATAAAAAAGAGTTCAAAATTGAATCTAAAGCAACAGTATTCCCTTTCTACTCTGGTCTCCTTTTCAATATAAAGCTTTGGTTTGCATGCCAGAAAAGTCTGAAGAATTTGAGTAAATCTATCACTCAAAGAAGAGCTGCCATTTTTAAAAAGGTTTGTCATCTTACCACAAAGCCAGTCTTTCAATATAACTTTATAGTGAAGCTAGTCTCTTTTGATATAACTTTGTATAAATGAAGCCAGTCTTGATATAACTTTGCTAAGAAGAAAATCTGAGTTATTTAAGAAGTTTACTGATTTAGAAAGAATCTCTATTATCTATTATTTTTAAGTTATCTACTATTCCTAGAGAGCTCACTATTCTTGCCACAAGCTAGTTTATTTGATATAACTTTGCAGTGAAGCCTGTACAAATAAAGCCAGTCTCTGATGTAACTTACCAAGAACTTGTAATGTCTGAGAATCTATATCAAACTAAGTTATCCAAGTTATCTGAATTATCTATGCTATTTAAGTTATTGAGTTATCTATAATATGTATCTAAGTTATCTATATCATCTGAGTTATCTGAGTTATCTGATATTTTCAAAAGAACCCACTGATTTAGGAGAATCTACACTCAGATTGAGTTATTCACAAAATTACCAGATTGTCCTACATAAGAAATCTCACCATGCTATATAAGAGATTATCATTACTATTGGAAATATGATTATCATACAGAAATTACATACTTTTGAAGATTGTCATCTAAGAAGAAAACTACTAAATTACCAGACTATCCACACTATATAAATTGCTACTCATGCCTAAGAACTCATCCCAATAAGGAAATCACTTGCAGATATCTAGCTTTGACTATTATACTACTAAACATCAAGGACCTCAAGAATCTTAGAACATTTTGTTATTTTTTGATAAAGTAACTGGGGGCTCAAGCCAAACTACATCAACTTCCAATCTTGTAATTTGCCTCTATTGAGTCAGACACATTACAATACTGATAGAATTAATATATTGCAAATAATCAAGATAATTATCAGCTCTAAGTTCTGAAATCTTATGAAAAAGTATTAAGTTCTAATTACCTATTATAGTAGTATAGTCTAAGTATCACTTTTAGATTCTTATACTAATAATAGTACTGTACTTGTATTCTAAGTTAATTAGACTTAGAATTTGGTAATAAGTTAAATATGAGAGTTCTTTGATAAGAATACTATTTTATTCTTATAAATAAAGAAAAGTAGAGCTGAGATTATAATATATTTAATATAGAGAGTATTTATATAGATTTGAAACTATAACTAAATATAGTATATTAGGTATATATATATATATATATATATATATATATAGTTATATTATATATAGTATTTATAACTACTTATTAAAAATTCTGTTGGAATTTCCA
The DNA here is from genome assembly GCA_003990745.1 of Jimgerdemannia flammicorona. NCBI lineage: Eukaryota > Fungi > Mucoromycota > Endogonomycetes > Endogonales > Endogonaceae > Jimgerdemannia > Jimgerdemannia flammicorona. The sequence goes on along the minus strand of RBNI01000291.1, from coordinate 13,807 downwards.
GTAGCTTTATTAGTATATAATAAACTATTACAATTTTTTCTTCTTTATTAGAATTTACTTGTTAAGGTCAGCACTAAATTCTAGATACTCTTTAAACTAAAGGACTGTATACTGGACTATTTAAAAGATGATATTACTCTAGTATTTATTAGTTAGATTAATAATATTCTCTGAGAATATTCTACAGAGATAGTTGAGAACTTGGAACTAAGTATAGAAAGGATATATAACCTTTTTATAATAATGTAATATAGTTGTTAATAAATAGATAAGATAGTTGCTTAGCTTTGCAAAAGTTACTTATTGGTAAATAAGTTGTCCAATCTTTTAGTATTCCTTTAATTCTTATTAATAGTTAAAGACTTGGAAATATTGAATTCTTCTAAAATATTATTGGGCTTCATTTAGATTAGAATATCTAGAAATTTGTATATTAATAGAGAGTAGTTCTATGAAGATCTATTAGTATTTAATAGCTATAAGGATGATTGTAGCAATCTTGTTCTTGGTCTGTTCTTGATGTTGTTACTGATTATTTATACTATAGTATCTTAGGATATTTATACTTCTCTTTATCAGGAATATAACTGTTTTTTGGAAATTTTATTAGAATTTCTATTATATAAGATATATAACTACTACTTCTTCTATATTTAGTAAGAGATTATCTTCTTTTTTCTAGATGATATTATATTTAGAATAGCCTTTCCATTTTATGAGATAGTATCTGGTGAACTTAGCAGCTTATCTAAATTATCAGTTCTTATAATTTAAAATATAATTAACTTTAAATTCTAATTCTTAATTATAATAATTAGATTTAGGAGTATTACTATTCTTTCTTTTGAAGGTATTTTTGATATATAGCTAGAGTTTGGATATATGAAATACTGGGTAGATTTTTTCTAAAGTTACTAAGAGGTCTAACTTATATATATATATGTGATAAGATCTATAATAATTTCTTAATATTTCTTAGTTATAGTCTATTTTTGCATCTTTTTGTCTTGTCTTTTCCTATCTTTTCTTAAATATTCCACAATATTCTAGTATCTTCTAAATATTTAGAAATCCTCTCTTGATACTAAGACTTTACTAGAATATTCTTATCTTTTCTTAGTATTAAGTATTTTATCTAAACTAGTTATAGAACCTTTTGGAACATTATAGAATTCTATTAATCATCTTTGCTGAGAACCTATTTTTTGGCTTTTTTCTTTATTTCTAAGATCCTTCTAGATCCTTCTTTTAGATCTGTATAAATATCCTCTTCTTTTACTTAAATAAAGAATAGCTTATCTTCTCCAGAAATTCTTTAAGATCTTTTAAACCTATAAGTATCTCTTTGAGCTACTTTAGGTCTATCTAAATACTTTCAGATTTAGTTACTTTATCTAAAAGAAACTAGAACTATTACACTTGATAGCAGTGGTAAAGTTATATTTTGCTTTATTAAAAAATCTTATATAAATTTAGAAACTAGACACAACTAGTCATATAAGCTCAAAATAAACTATAAAGAATCTGTCAATCAGCCAGAACCTACTCTAGTAGAAGATACAGATCCAGAGATATAAGTAGATCTAGTAGAAAGAATTACTTCTATAGTATATCAGCTCTGATATGCTAAAACAATAGAAAATGAAGAATATAACAGTATACTCTATAATTGTATCTATCAGTTTCAAGTCACTCAAACTAAATATCTTTAATGACTATTGAGGAGAACTGTCTACTGATGTCTGAACACCAAAACTTTGAACTTATAAGAATAGAAGAAGATATGCAAGTCTAATTTTTTACTACTCTCTTCAGAGGAAATACTGCTATCTGATAGTCAGACCCCTCAATGTCAATTAGAAGGAGCCATTGGTCTTGACCTGCAATCTATCAAACAATTCACCATTTCAGCTAAAGGCCAAACTCTAGTACCTACTGCAATTGCAGTCTGATGTTCTAAAGAATATTATACTAAAATTTTATCATAATTAGATCTTAGTATTAAATATCATTTAGATATTAGTACTAGTATCATTGATCCAGACTATTGAGGATAAGTTCAAGTCTTATTTATCAACTAGAAGGATTAAGACTATATAGTTAAGGAAGGAGACCAAGTTATACAAATGATCCTAGAAAAAGCCAGTCAATCCAAGTTCACAGAAGTCTAAGAACTATCTGAAACCAAGTAAAACTAAAAAGATTTTGATAGTACTGATTAAGCAGCAAGTCTTACTAAAAATTGAGCTCAAGTTATGCTCATTTTCAAAGATTTAGTTAAAGAAAAAAAAGTTTAAGTACTCATAGACAGTAGAGCTATAAGAAACTTCATCAACCAAAATCTCATCAAAATCTCAAGATTCTTACCAAGCCTATATCTAAGAATGACAGCATAGTTACTGTAGATAGTACATTATATCTTATTGAGTCAATTGCTATCAAACTACTTATCAAGATTTAGAAATATTGAAAACAAGTAGACTTCAAGAATATACTACTAGGAGATCATAATTTGATCTTAGAAAAACCCTGGCTCATAAAATACAATCTAAATACTAATTAGTATAAGATACTTTAAGAAGAAGTCAACATCACTATCAAGATAGACAAGTCTGTAAGCAAAACCCAGATTGCAATACTGTCAGCAATATAGTACAAGAAAGCACTCAAGAAGATAATATATATCTTTGTTATAATAGTTCATTATAAGAAACAAGACAAGAAGCTGTCAATTAATGAAAATATTAAGTTATTGCTTGAAGAGTTCAAAGATATCTTCCCAGACAAGCTATCTGGTCTATCACCTATATGAGAAGTTGATCACAAAATTAAACTGACTCTAGATACTATATCATCTAAGAAATATATATACCATATATTATTACTTGAAATTGAAGTATTTAAGAAAGAACTAGAAAAACTACTTATATAAGAAACCATGCAACCAAGTAAGTTCCTCTATGACTTACTAGTTCTATTTGACAAGAAGAAGAATAATACTCTATAAATATATATAAACTACTGTATACTCAATAAGCTTACAGTCAAGAACCAATATCTACTACTTTTGATTGATCAAATTTTTGATACTCTCAAGAATACCAAGTACTTCACTAAGTTAGACCTCATATTGGACTATTATCAAATCTGAATCAAGCTAGAAGACATTCTCAAGACTATGTTTATGACTCTCTTTAGACTCTATAAATTTCTAGTCCTAGTATTTGGTCTTATCAATATATCTACTATATTTCAGACTCTCATGAACAAGATATTTAAGGACAAACTATTCATCTTCTTATTGGTATATCTTGATGATATTCTAATCTTCAGTACAACTAAAGAAGAATATCTCAAGTATATCTGAATAGTTCTAGAGATCTTGCAAAAATACAAGCTTTATGCAAAGCTTAAGAAGTGGGAATTTTTCAATAAACAAGTCAAATATCTTGGCCACAGTATCTCTATATAAGAAATCCAAGTAGATCTATATAAGATAGAGGTAATTCAAGAATAGCCTATTCTATCAAACCTTACAGAACTTCAGTCCTTTCTTGGTTTAGCTAGCTACTACTGTCACTTTATCAGAAACTTCTCTGATATTACTGAGCCACTAACTAACCTTATGAGAAAGGTATCTCACTCTGATTACTATATACTCTACATCTGGGATTTTTCTGTCAATAAGTCTTCTAAGAACTCAAGAACTACCTGACTCATACTCTAGTTTTGTATAATGCAGATTTAAGTCTAAAATTCACTATCACTACTAATATATTGAATGTTGCCATTAGAGTAGTCTGTCATAAAATAATAGCAAGTATTATCTTCAAGTCCTATAAGTTGGCTCCAGCTGAACAAAAGCTAGCTACTCACAAGAAGGAGCTACTGGTAATAATATATATATTAGATCACTGATGATGCTATCTAGAAGATATTGAGTTTGATGTTATTACTAATTATCAATCTCTCAAGTATATCAATACCCAATCTACTCTATCATATCTATAAGCCAAGTAGAGCCTAAAGCTTTAAAACTTTAACTCAATAATCATCTACAAGTCTGGTAAAATACTTATAGTACCAGATATCTATTTAGATATCCAGACCTCACTACAATCATATAAGTCACCTTAGTACCTGAATTTCTAGACCAAATCAAGCAAGCTTACCAAGAAGATACTATCACTACTAAAGGTTTCTCAAATAAGCTCAAGGATATATATAGTGCTCCGAACGAGTCAATCCGGATGGGATTCGGATGGATTCGAATCCCATCCGGATCAACTCGAATCCCATCCAGATGGATTCGAATCAACCATTGTTTTGATTTCCAAATTGGATAATTAAATGTTTACATCAATAACTCGATGAATAATCATCCAAATTTGATGTTCTTGGTGTCATTTGAAAGCCCTTAATAAGGCCTTTCTAATGATACCAAGAACATTAAAATCGGATTATGCGTTGCCGAGATATTAAGGAAACCGTTCTATTTGACGAAATTTCCAAAATCGGCGATTCAGACGTTTTCCTTTACAACTCAGCAACGCATGATCGGATTTCAATGTTCTTGGTATCATTAGATAGGCCTTATTAAGGGCTTTAAAATGACACCAAGAGCATCAAATTTGGATGATTATTAATCGAGTTATTGATATAAACATTTAATTGTCTAATTTGGAAATCAAAACAATGGTTGATTCGAATCCATCTGGATGGGATTCAAATCCCATCCAAGTTGATCCAGATGGGATTCAATCCAAATCAATCCGAATCCAATCTGGATTAAATTGACTCATTAGGAGCACTAGATATATATATTATCAAGGATAATCTGATCTACTATCAAGACAAAGTCTACTTATATGACAATATGAACCTATGCTATAAGATATATACTTTAAGAACACCATGACTCCCCTCTTATTGATTATCTTGAAATTGAGAAAACTGTCAAGAATATCCAGCATTGCTACTATTGACCAAGTATGGTTAAGAAAATTAAGAACTATATTACTAGCTATGATTTCTATCAGTGCAACAAATCTACCAACTAAGTATCAGCTGATTTACTATAACTACTGTCAATTCTAATTAAGAAATTTGAACAAGTTATAATGGATTTTGTAACTCAACTACTACAAATCCAATCTAGTACTGATGCTATTATCATATTCATTAACTATCTGACCAAAACTATGGTGGTCAAACCAATTACTATTAATGCTACTATACTCAAGATTGCAAGAATCTTCTTTAAGTCCATCTTCTATCACTATGACCTACTACAAGTAATTGTTAGTAATTGTGACCTAGTTACTTTTGGCAAACTCTCTTCAAGACTCTGGGAATCTAATTGGCTATGTCTATTGCCTTTTACCTACAAACTAATAGACAAACTGAGTATATTAACAGAACTCAAGAACAAATACTCAGAAACTATATTTCTTATAAGTAAGATAATTGGAACCATTACTTGACTTATATAGAGTTTGAATATAATAATACTATCTAATCATCTAATGGTCTTTCCTCTTTTTGGCTACTCTATAGTAAAGATCTTAAGATCCCTACAAGTCTAGTTTCTTTTAAAAAAAGCAGTTAAATACAAGTCCCTACTACCAAGAACCTCATAGACAAAATAGATGAGTTACTCAAGATTGCTACTGTGAATCTCTAGAAGGCCCAATAGTATTAAGCTATGTATGTTGACAAGAAATGCTATAATGTCACCTATACTATTAAAGATCAAGTCCTACTATCTACCAAGAATCTCAAGATATAAGCTCAAGTTAACTACTTATTGAATAAATTTCAACTCAAGTATATTAGATCCTTTAAGATTACTGAATAAGTCTCTACATCCTTCTACTATCTCAAGCTACCAGAAACTATGAGAGTATATTCAGACTTTTATATATTACACCTTAAGACCTGGAACTAGTCACTACTCTACTCTGGTTAAATTTCTAAGCTATCTGCACCTATAATTATTGAAGTCTATATTGAGTATAAAGTTGAGAAAATTCTTGACAGTAAATTTGCTACTATTATCCTAAATATCTGGTTAAATAGATAAGCTACTCTGAATATAATGCTATCTGGGAACTATTGGTCAATTTCAAGAACTCTCAAGATCTAGTCTAAGATTTCAAGGTAAAATATATTGCCTAATCTCTATAGTAACTTTCTTAGATTATCAATGATCTATAGTAATAACTAGTATCCTATGCATCAGAAGTTTACTTTGGAACCTTGGAATCAATAGAATATCTAGTGAACAAAAAGTCCATCAAAATGAAGCTATTAGCTAGATTCAAATTCCTCCTAGTTAATTAGTCTAATAATAAGCCCTCTACTCTATATAAAGATGACTAGTTCTTACTAATATACTAATATAAGTTTGAGAAATTTTGGTTAAGTATATTTAGTCTTATGTTATCTAAGAACTTAATGAGGATATTAGTCCTTAAGAAGAGAGAGATGTATATAATAATTTTATAGTTATATTTTAGTCTTCATACTTTTTACATCTTTTTGCTAGTCTTTTCTTATCTTTTCTTATATATTCTACTATATTTTAGTATTTTCCAAATGTTTAGAAATCTTCTCTTAGTACTAAGATATTACTAGAACATTCTTATCTTTTCTTAATACTAAGTATCTTATCTTAGCTAGTCATAGAACCTTTTGGAACATTATTAAATTCTATTAGTCATCTTTGCCAAAAATCTATTTCTTGGCCTTTTTCTCTTTTTTTCTGAGATCCTTCCAGATCTTTCTTTCAGATCCTGTATAAATATTCTTATTCTCTACTTAAATAAAGCTTAGAATATTTTCTCTCAGAATTCCTTTAAGAATACTTAAACCTATAAGTATCTCTTTGAGCTACTTTAAACCTATTATAATTACTAGTCTTAGCTGCTTTCTCTTAAAGAAACTAGAATCATTACAGCTCTTTATAGATATCCTTCTTAGTAGTCTAAGTGAGATAGACCTCTTACTTCTTTTCATCTAATTTTTCAATCTCTTTAAAGATAATAATATTGGTCTGTTTCTTATTTTAAGTAGCATTACTTGGCTGAGTCTAATACTTACTCTCACTCATATATTTATATAAGTAGTGGCTTCTCTACAGATATATCAGATATCTTTCTTTTTATCTATAGTGGTAACAAACTTCTAGATGAGGTGATAGTCTCTTTCTCTAATTTCCTTTACTATATCTCTCAGATAGATAGTTATTTCAGTGAATTTCTTAGTAAGTTTTTCTATAGGATCACTATTCTTCTACTGTTTAGTAGCTCTTAGTTGAAGTATATTTCAATTAATCACTATGATAGAGATTACACTAGTTGCCTTAAGTACTTCAATTCTAATCTCAGTAACTATTTCTATTATATAGTTTTGAGAGTATCTGGCTATCCAGTATCACTAAATATAAGTAATCTTCTATAGTAGATCCAGAACTACTAGTGATGAACAGATGGTTATAACTATCTCTAGATGAATTTCTTTCATAAAGATTGCTTCAGCTACTTAGTCTTGGATAGTATTAGTATAATTAGCAAGGATTATCTGATATTGGATTCTGATATAAAATATATTTAAATATTTGCTCATTTCTTAGTATATTATATTAAGCTAATTCTTCAGAGCTTACTTGATCTTATCTATATAGTATATAGTTCAGAGCCAGGTCTTTTGTGCTGCTAGTATAGTATTATCATCTTCTTTTATATAGTTTATAACTATAAATACTACTCTCACTAGACCTTAGAGACTGAAGAGTATGAGAGCTACTTACTATCTTACTGTCAGAATTCTTATAGCAGTATATTGCTTAAAATTATCAATGAAAATAATAATTAATTCATCTGAAATATATCTATAGAATACTGATAGTCTTATATATATCTTGTCTAAATATCTTAATTCAATATATTTGATTGTTCTATAGGTAGTAGTTATTTATTATTTAGCTTAAAAGTGAGAAATTTATCTTAAATTACTAGTCAATAGGTACTAAGTTATAAAATAGTAGATATCTAATCTCAGAAGTATGGTAGACTTCTATATATTAAAACTTGATCTTGTTCTGACTCTCACAGTGTCTTCAGAGTACAAGAGTGTAAGTTTGAAGTATATCTGCCTACAGGCTTACTAGTTCTCTTGCTTTCTCTTTACTTTAAACTATTTTGATCTGAGATTTATTCATTCTCAATGCTGGGGATATTTATATAAGTTTGCTAGCTATAAGATAGCTAAGTTATGACTATATTTTCTATAAGTCACTTTTTATAAGTATAGATCCTTTATATCTGTAAGATTTTGATAATTATCAAAATTCCATATCTATTAAATTTTAATGACTATTATTTATATAGTATTATATAATAGTTGCTGAGTTCTTCAAATACATCAGATTCTCTTCAAGGTGTATCTCTTAGACTAACTCAAGTTTGTTATAAGTAAGTTCTTATTGAAGTACCTTCCCAAGGTCTTATAGTTCTCAAACTTCTTATCTTTAAACTATCTAGTTATCTCTTAGATTGCTTGTATAGAATTGAGGGTAAGTGAACTTGACTAAGGGAACTATATTATATATATTGTCATATAGTGGACAGTGAGTCCTTCAAATACATCAAATTCTCTTCAAGGTGTATCTCTTAGACTAACTTAAGTTTGTTATAAATAAGTTCTTATTAGAGTACCTTCCCAAAGTCTTATAGTTCTCAAACTTCTTATCTTTAAACTATCTTGTTATCTCTTAGATTGCTTGCAAGGAATTGAGGGTAAGTGAACTTGACTAACTTTATTTTGAAAGAAATAAGAGGGATATTTATATAAAATATAATTCAATAATTGCTAAGATATAAAGCTAAATATAAATTCCAATAACCAAATAAAATACTAGAACACAGAAAACTGCCAAGTTCCAGCATTGGCACAGATGGTTGCACAGGTTCAGGATGCTGGTATAATTTCAGTGATACAGAAAAAGGGTGCTGGAATAATTCTGAGTCACATAAGATCAGAATGCCAGTGGAGGAATAGCTGTTACACAGGAAAAGAATGCCAGCATAATTCAGTGTAACCAAGGGACTTAGAGCAGAATGTTCAGGACCATGGGGGCTTCATCCTCATCATCGCTGAAGGAGATGAGATCCGCGAACGTTTCGGTCTCGTCGCGTAGGTCGCGCGTTTCGCGTATGTCGCGTGTTTCGCGTATGTCGCGCATTTCGCGTATGTCGCGCGGGATGACGTCATCGCCGATGACGTCATCACGTTCGGCAGTGGCGGGGAGAGCGAGGAGATCCGCCCCTTTCTCCACTACCTTACCAGTCACAATAGTTTGGTAGGCAACCTTCCAAGTCCACTTTTCACAATTATTACCCCCTCTACCTCAAGTTGGTTTGCTGTCCCTATTGCAGGGCAGTGGGAGAGAGGCAATGGTGATGAGTTGCCCCTTTATCAGTGTCAGATCAGTGTCTTCTCTACTTTTTCACAGTTTCTGGTACCTTCAGCTGCATCTGGAGTGCATCCATTTTGGTGCAGTGTCTTCTTCCTTTTGCCATCACTAACAAGGTGCTGTCTCAGTGTATCATGGGCTATATAGGGAGTCAGTTAACCTTAGGCATTAAGTGTTCAGTATAGGTTACCTGCAGGTCCTCAGTGCCTGTGGTGGGGCCCTCTGGCTTTGGTGAGCTTCCTGGCAAGCATAGTTCTGGCATAGGTGACTGTTTTTCAGGTACTATCAGGATGGGAGGGGAGATGGCTATTACAGATAAGAGAAAGGGTGATAATGATGAACCAGTAGGGTGCCAGGCTGGGGGCAATCATCAGGGCTAGGGCAGGTGCTGCTTCAGTAGGGCCTTTTGATTGGTGTAGAGTGGTTAGGTGGTAGGTGTCACTCTTGGCTTCTTTTGGCAATTTGGCAGATTGGGCCCTAGTCATTGGGGGGATCAGGGGCCTGAGGCTATCTATTTCAGATATCTTGACTGTACTCAACTAGAACTGAGAGCTAATATGGCAATATGATTGAGGCCCACAGGCTTGAGTAGTGAGGTATTGAGGGTCTCCTCTTGCCTCACATATAAGTCCTTTACTCACCTTGACTAGGAGAACCAGGCCCTACCTACCATGATATACTTTGATGAGAGTTTTTCTTTACCTGTTATTCTCTTTGAGGTGGTAGAGACTATTCTATTTGGCTCAGGTATGGCCTTATATATATGTTGAGGTCTCAGACATACACTTTCAGTTGTTGGCATATGACTGGATTCCCCCTGATAGTAGGGAGAGTATGGTATACAGAATGAGATATGGACCAATATAGATTCTGCTATATCTAATATGGTCAAGCTGCTAGACAATAGCTAGCCTAGGTTAATGAGAGGGCAGTGCTTAATAGATGGTGGGGGAGGGTTTTGGCCTATATAGTCTAGGTTCTCTTCTAATAAAAATCTACAGGATATTAAGTCTATTAAAAAAAAAAAAAAAAAAAAAAAAAAAAAAAAAAAAAGAGGCTCTCTAGTCTATGAGGTTCTCTTCCACAAAATAAGGAACAAATGTGGAGTCTTGGAGAGATCTAACCTGGATGCTTGGGCCTTGGAATACTGAGATTAATCCTTACAGGAATTGATCTAGATTGTCCTTAAGGATGAGATACCAGAACTCTTCTATCTTATCACTATTGAGGGTAATAGTGGACTGGACCTCTGTAGCTACCATGGCTTCTAGTATATTGATATGGCAAGCTGACAGATCTCTGAAGTCTGAAACTCTAGTATACTCTAAGTTAGAGATTGACTATAGTACATGTCTAAAGATCTGATGAATCTTCTTAACTGTCCTTATTTTATATATATCCTTGGAAGTAACATCTTATAGCTCTTGAGGGCTGGCTTGAGAGAACTTCCAGCAGAGAAGGTTTTCTATTTTGTACCCCTACTACATTTGAAGATATTTGATAGCAATAGTGATCCTTGTTTCCATCTTATAGCAGTAGAGGATATAATAATAAGGGTCACCAGTATCTAGGTTGATACTAGGAGTCCTTATAGTGTGGGTCCCTATAGCTCTTTAGATGTCTTGGAACATCCTTTCCTGAACTGAGGGGCCTTGGTGGTTCCTTAACCTTGAGGTTTAGCAAGCAGTAGGTATTTTGTTTATAGTAAGTCTTTAAGCTATTTTAGAATTGGTGGGTCTTGTTGAGTTACTGTTACTGTAGTTCCTTGATCCTTCTTTTATATTCCTCAAGATACCTGTACTGTGGTCACAATGACTCATCTCATAGCCTAGGTAAGTTATGCTGTATGATCTTCTTATACTCCAATCTGGTGGCTTATAAGAAAGACTGTCTCCTGTACTGATGTCATTATTCTGAGATTACTATTATAATAGCTATACTATATTTAAGGTTATCTATAGTAGCAAGCTATTATACATCAGAGATTTGATTCTAATTATAATATGAAACTGAGCTAAGGTAAGTTGCCTTAGGTGAGATTTGGTTCTGATTATAATATAAAACTAAGCTAAGCTAAGTTACCTTAGGCATAGAGTATAGAGAAAAATACAGTAACTTCAGCTATTTTAAACTATATTTATCTCTTATATCAATCTATATATTATCTTTTATATCAATCTATATATCATTCCTCATACTAATCTATATATTATTTTTTATATCAATCTATATATTATCTCTCATACCAATCTATATATCATCTTTCATATCAATCTATATACCATCTCTCATATCAATTTATATTATATATTACTATTTATATATTTATCTTTTTAGTATAAGAGAAGTATTTGAAATTTCTCAAATAGATTTTAACTAGTAGTAGTCAGCAGTTAGCAATATTTGAACTTTTTATAATGAAGGCTCTCCTACTAATAATAATAGATAGAAGATTTATATCTATCACCTTAAAAAATGCCACAAATCTAGCACCTATTTCAAAAATATTATATTAGAAAAGTACCACAAAACTACTATTTATAAGCTAATCTCTGCTATATGAAAATTTGAATTACATGGCTTGCATTATCTGAAAAAGTTCATATCAAATCATATAATTAATTATTAGGTCACACCTATATACTTCAGAAGAGTAATATACTAAAAATGTCACAGACTATTTACAATATTGTGATTTCAGAGACTGCTAAATATTATCCTTCTTTATAAATCACTGCTATTGTTAAATAACTTATATAAGAGAAATTGGACAAGAATAGTAGTATAGAGTTTTTATAGTCAAAACTAGTTTCTAATGTTCAGCATTCTCTTTAAGACTCATTGGATAAATATTTTACTTAGTAATGATAATTTGGAGGAGAATATTCAGGACTTGATCAAATACTTAATTAATGAAGACTATCATATTGAAGAGTTTTTAGTAAAGAAGAGTAATAAATGTGGCTTTACTTTTACTAAGTCAATTTAACTTCAGAAATTGACAAAGTTCAGCTAGCTAAACTAATTAATTTGATATACAATATAAATAAATAGTGTTGGAGACTTTTTATACTATATATTTGAGATACTTTCAGCTCTTGAGATATGAGAGTATATTTCTTTATAAGTAGTAAAGACAGTCTAATTATAATTGAGATATTAAAGAAGATTACTATTTTTTTATTTATTTATATAAGTTTTTTTATTTTATTTATAATTTTATTAAAATATTTTAATTATCAGATTTAACTTTTTGCACTAAGATAGATTATAGATTATATATTTCCTAATTAGAGTACTATTGAGACCAATATAATTAAGAAGATATTTCTGAGTCTTATAGCTGAAAAGACTGAATATAATGTTATTCTATATATTATTTGTATAATATATATATAGATGAGAAAGATCTATATTCCTAAGGTCTATAGTAAAATAATTTAAACAATATATAAGAAAACATGATCAGAATATAAAGATCTTATTAATGAAGTTATTATCTCTTACTCAGTTCCTACTATAGCAGAATATATCAAAAAGAACTACTTTAAGAATACTGAAAAGTAGGCTCTCTGGTTTTGTCAATATTTATCTCTCCTTCTTCAGATTACTAGTACTAATTAAGTAAAGTTTTATTATAGCAAATTAAAGATAATAACTTCTATTTTATATAGACTAATTGGTATAAGTATAAAGATAGCCATACTTGATAATAAGAGACATTATAATAGTATATAAGCAGAATATCTCTTTTAGATCTAAAAGATCTCAGTGGTATATCTAGATAATGAAATTCTTTATCAAATTTATAAATTTCCTTATCTTATCTAATGACTTATTATAGAAGAAGTAGTTATTATTATAGAGCAGATAGCAAAAGGAAAAACACCTCTTAGATTAACTGTTCTAGAATACTATTACAGATTCTTCACTTGCTATCTTATTTTCTATCATTATATATTTTATAAATACATTTATGGCAAAATTAAGCTTCTTATAGATAATGTATAGTAGAGATTTTAGAATATATTTGAGGAGAATAGAATGGTAGTATATGAGTATTGTGAGCAGTAAAGTTATCTATACCACATCTTACTAAGATAGAGTGAGAAATAGAGAGACTGCAGAATAAGATAAATAAAATTACTGAACAGTTCTATGATTCATTCTTCAGAATTCTTAAATAGAGAGACAATACTAAGATAGTATTATATAAAAAATACTATAGATCCTTATCTTGAAATATAAATATAATAGTAAAGTATACTGAGTTATAGTAGATTTTATATTATATTAATAGTATAATGATTAATAAATAGAAGAGAAAAAAAA